>QFFD01001305.1:0-53392 GCA_003314615.1 Pholiota microspora
CTTGTTGGACTCGACATACGCCCTTCACCAGATGGTTTTTGGCGGGAAATTACACAGGCGAATGGCGTGCTCAGTCCGATAGTTGTTGACGCAGGATCAATTCTGCATCGCGGTGCGTCTGTCCTAATCTTCTTTACCTACATATAGCTCATAGATATTTCTAGACCCTTGTATAGGTTACACATTTACCGAGGTACAATACCCGTCCAGGAAATTGGTGATCCTTGGCGACACCTATGATCCTTCGGCAATGATATCACTCTGCATCAATCCCTCCCCTAGTCTACTTATCCATGAAGCTACGGATTCACACATCTCAAAACATGCAGATCCGACAGGCAAACTATCCAAACGGTCGGCCAAAGAAGTTCACGATAAAGCACTGATGAGAGGACACTCTATACCTGAAATGGCGGGAGCTTTCGCTAAATTAATAAACGCCCGCGACCTAGTTCTCAATCACATTGGAGGAAGGTACGATACAGGGTTCATTACCTTGTAAATTGGTCCTCATCTATTCACTCTTGTAGATTCCCAGCGCCGCGTAATCATCAAGATTATGGGCGTCACCAGATCATGAGGGATATCGAGCAAAAAGCGAGTGCAGCCTGGGGTTCTGGACAGCATGTGCGAGCTGCTTGGGATTTCCTACGTGTTCATGTACCATTCCACCCGCGAGACGAAGATGCTGAGATGCAGAGTGAGGCCGTCGAGAGCGCAGACCCTGGATCCAGCGACGCGACTGTCACTGCACCGCCCAAGCCTCGAACAGATAATAATACGAGGAGTAATGGAGATGGGCGTCCACGAAATAGAAACCGTCCTGATAAACGCACTGCAGACCGTTCATCAGAGCCTTCCACCCCCAATGGCGACCCAAAACGGAGGAAGTGATATCCTTATTCGTATGTATTCTCCACACATATATCCCTAGTACTGTCGACACTCTGTCTGTTGTACGGTAGATTTATTCCTCTCTTCGGGCGATAGAATTTATACACACACTAGATACATAATACAAGAATAATGACAGACAATGTACGTGGCTTGTAAGCAAATTGGAGATGATAAGAATGCTTCGAAGCTGGGAGAGAAGAGGATAATGTAGGGATACACAGCAGGTACACAGCAAGAAATATTTACGGAAACAACAGATAATAGACATCGAGAATCCCTCATGTATCAAACTAGTCAGGCGGTCTATGTATATCGTGATTATGATAATATTATGATACCTCTCCGTGTACGAGACCCGGCACTATCTTTCGAGTTAACCGGCCGTCGGGAGCATAGTCCGACGAGTAGTCATCTAAAAGCTTTCTCAAGTTGCGAGGCCTTCCATCCTCGTGTCGAGGGTTTCAGCATTCCATGGTCGATGTCATGGTCATGGGAATCACGCTCTCAATTGTGAGGGTCTTGTGATGGTTCTTGTCGATGACAAGCATGGTGTGTCCACTCGTAGGAGTTGTGATGCCCCCATCGCGGTCGGCGCATATTGTGTCCTCCATCTGGGATGAGAAAACAGAAGGCAGCTGCGCGTCTGATTCTTTGTACGCATATTTGGAACGATTCCGGATCCACCAGCCGTATTTCTGTGGGCGTTATCGGTACTGAGTTTTTTGAGAAGAGCGCAGAAGAAGACTCACCCAAAATAAGAGCGGGATCGGCATGCACACAGTGGACAGTGCCGCGAAGACGCTCATGGCCCACTCGTCACCAAGCGCGTTGAACATCGCAGGTGCGAAAAGGGGGAACGCAGCGCCGCACATGGAGCGTAGGACTACTGTAGCAGCTATTGCGCTCGCAAAATATATTCCGTAAGCGTCCATTAGGTATGTTGTGAGGCTCTGTAGAATCTGCGCGACACCGACGCCGAATGGTACGCCGGCGAGGATGGGTACGATCCAGTGGATGGTAGGTCGGCTTGTCCTGCAGGCGTTGTGGAGTTAGCGGTGATACTTTGTTTGTTTTTACATACGGGGTCTATCCGTCTTGAATGCTCTCACTCACCATGCGAACCACCAGAGGCCTATTGGGCCTAGTACACCGCCAATTATAGCCATGTGCAGACGTCTAGAAAACGAAGAAATATAACGGAATAAACATCAGAATTAATTGACGGCGAGGATGTTCAAATGGACGCACGCTTCAGGAGGCGCGCGGCCGCTCTCGCTCTGGTCCATACTTCGCCAGTATATGCGATTCTGTATCGACTGCGAGGCCGTACCGAGCACGATGCCGAAGCCTACACCGAGGAATGCGAGACCGCCCTCTCCCGTAGAGAAGTGCCGATGCTGCTGGAACACGATTGGGTAGCCTGAGAACAAAGCATACAGCGTGCCATAGACAATAGCGATATAGACGGCGAGGAAGAGAACGATGGGCTCAGTTACTAAGAATACTGTTAATGTCAATGCAGAGAGTCGCCGAACGAGCGGTGATGAAGGTAAGGTGATCAGAGATGTAACTCAGGGAAGAGAGATAACATGACGCACTGAACGGCCGACTAAGGTTTGTCCTCATGACTTGGCCAAATGTTTTAGTTCGGTTTTGGTGGTGCACGGAGACGTAGTGGACATTTCCGCCAGAAGCTTTGGTGAGCTTTTCCGCACGCCAGCGGAGTAAAACAGGGGCGTACTGCGTAGGAGGAGGTAGGGAGGGTCAAAACGACGCTTGATAAAAAAAGGAAGGAAAGGGCACTACCGTTTCGGGTGTGATGAAGAAGCCGGTTACGAGATTGAGCGCGGAGAAGATGAACATGAGCCAGAAGGTAAAGTGCCATCCAAGCCGTGGGTTCTCGACGACAAAACCGCCTACAATTGGGCCGATAACTGGGGTGTTTTTGGCTCATCAGTGCGCTGTCTAAATCGTGTGCAGGGTGCATGTATACCTGGACCGAGAAAAGGAACAGTCGCATAGATCGCGGATGCTAACCCGCGTTCACGGAAGCTCCATATATCGCTGACTGCCCCGCCGGCATTAGTTAACGCTGACAGTGATGTCTTTGAGTATATATCTCATGTATGTTCGGTGGAGATTGTACTCACGAGATGACCCGAAAATTCCAGTCAGAAGACGACAGGAGAGGAGAGTGGCTAGGTTGCGGCTTAGTGCGCCCTGTACTTGAAAGATCGTGTATAGCGACAATGTTACTAGAAAAACTTTGCGCTGGAGAAAAGGAAAAGGATGAATATTTCTTCCAGGTATGTTTATTAGGGTACCAACGACTTACTCTGCCAAACATCTATTTTTGGGAACGAGGTCAGATATGTTGAAGCGCAGAGTAAAATGTGACGGTGGCTTACCTCGCCCATGGAAGCAAAAATTAGCGGTCTATGGCCGGCAGGGATCTTCATTAGCGGATATGTCAAAGAAATGATTAGCGGGATCGACGCATACCCGAGTGCAAAACCTAGGACATAGACTGAGATGCCTAGAATAGCGACGTCGTATGATATGTGGAGGTCACGCATGGTATACTGCAAGCCGCCGGTATACGAGCTGCTGGCAAAAGATACCGTCCAGGTGCAGAAAGCCAACTACAATGGGCGTTTGGCGGCAGGTAGGGGAAGAGAAACTAAACACTAACCTGCATAGTAATGGCCCATTTGCGAGGTTTAGACCAGTTGTACGGATCCTCTGGGTCGTTGAGATCCCAGTCGACGACATATGGGTCGTCGTTGGTTCCCCTTCCTAGATATGTTCGTGGACGGGCAGGTTGCGGTTGCTTCTCCTCATCTTGCGGTTTCTTCTCTGCGGCGACGGACATGGGTATCAAGCAGGTGCAAGAAAGGGTGGGAGCACAGAAACAAGAAGGGGTGAATTTATAGATTGTAGAATAGTGATAATATGCCGTCTCGGCTGGGAAGACCGAAAAGTCCCTTACGGATGAAGGAGAGAAAGTTTGTGGGGAAGATTCGGAGACGAGATGCATGCTTGCTGTGATGCGACAAAGGATAAGTTCTGGTGGATTAGAAGAAGAGGGGAAATGCTCACATGGAGGAGTAGTGATAGATGGTCAGTAGCCCCTGCGTTTCGTGCATACCTTCGAAAGGATATCTTGACTGCATGTATACTGTATCTTACTGCTGCGTGGATCTGGATCTTGCGAATCAGGTATTGGAAGATCTTGGGCTGTCGAGGAGAATACACGTGTAGGTGGCCGTCCAAATCGCTGCTTCGTTCGAGATTGAACAGACGCCGGCCAGACTACTACCTAATCCGTCCACCAGTATCGGGCCAAACTTTGAGAAGCAAGCAGGACAAATGCCAAACATTTTACGGATAAAATTGAGCGAATTGCTGAGCAGTCTTTTCGATGAAGTCAAACCTGTAGATGTTGTTGTGTATTTGTGTCTCGGATGGTCAGGTGACTGATCAGTGCGTCTCTGCTCCTCCTCCTCCCTGTTCCCAGCATCTCCAACACCGCCCGTCCCATCACAAACGCCCTCCTCGCCGTCCATCACAGCGACAAAGACTCCCCCGTCGTTTCCATCTCGCCCCACACCGTCGCCCCCACCCGCTGTCTACGTCCCCCGCGCTCGTTCGACTCTCGTTCGCTAGTCCTCCCACTGGCCTACCCTCTCCCCATCGCCTTCCCAAGCACAATCACCTATCATGGCAACCCACGGCCCCATCAACGGTGTAAAAGTATCTCGTGCGTTTCCCCGCCGTCTCTTCCCGTCCTACATACCCTCACTGACCTGCTCCTTGTCTCCCGCATCGCATTTCCAATCTTGCTCCATCCGACCTCTGCACCCCCCATCGTCCGCGTCGGCCAACTCGCATCTCTAATCGTCGTCAATCGATACCGCTTTTCTCTTCCTCGGCCCACCCAGCCATCGATGACCCCCACAAGGTTGTCAAGGTTATTGCTTCCGACGGTAAAAGCGGGGAACAGAGAGATTTGACCTACACCAACTGCAAAGTTGTTGGAAACGGCTCCTTCGGCGTTGTTTTCCAGGCAAGGCTCGTCGGCTCTGCAAAGGACGCAGACGACATCGCTATCAAGAAAGTTTTACAAGATAAACGCTTCAAGGTTTGCGCTTCGGATCTAGCCTTTACACATCTTTTCATTCTACCCACCTTAGAACCGAGAGCTGCAAATTATGAGACTTGTTTCTCATCCCAACGTCGTCGACCTCAGGGCCTTCTTTTACTCCAACGGAGACAAGGTGGGTTTTAAATGCTACTATCCCAATCAGATCAGCCCAATGACGGTCTCCATAGAAAGACGAAGTCTATCTCAACCTCGTTCTTGAATACGTTCCCGAAACTGTCTATCGCGCCAGCCGCCACTATGCAAAGCTCAAGCAGCCCATGCCCATGCTCCAAATCAAACTGTACATGTACCAACTCCTGCGTTCTTTGGCATATATCCACTCGGTCGGCATTTGCCATCGAGACATCAAACCGCAGAATCTTCTGCTTAACCCTGCCACGGGCATCCTCAAGCTCTGCGATTTTGGTTCTGCGAAGATCTTGGTTTCTGGCGAACCGAATGTTAGTTACATCTGTTCGAGATATTACCGTGCTCCGGAACTTATCTTTGGAGCAACCAACTACACGACCAACATTGGCAAGTCCTCCTCGAGTTGTAAGATTATAAATAGATGCTCATCTCTATTGACCATTGATTAGATATTTGGTCAACGGGATGTGTCATGGCTGAGCTGATGCTGGGGCAGCCCTTGTTCCCGGGGGAGAGTGGGATTGACCAGCTGGTGGAGATTATCAAGGTGCTCGGCACGCCTTCGCGCGAGCAAATCAAGACGATGAACCCAAACTATATGGAGCACAAATTTCCTCAGATCAAACCGCATCCGTTCTCAAAAGTGAGTTTCGTGCTTGATGAGTGATATTGGGGCGAAATGAGCTTATCTGGTTGTGACATCAGGTTTTCCGGCCACGCACTGCGCCCGAGGCGATTGACCTGGTGTCGAAGCTCCTGGAATACACGCCGGGGGCACGGCTGAGTGCTGTGGAGGCGATGGTGCACCCATTCTTCGACGAGCTGAGGCAAGAAGGCGCAAGAATGCCCAATGGGAAGGACTTCCCGCCGCTGTTCAACTTTACCCGTGAAGGTGAGTAGTAGTGATTGCGGATGGCGTATATGTGAGACTGACGAGGGAAATGCAGAGCTGTCTGTGCGGCCGGACCTGATTCGACAATTGGTGCCCGTGCACTGCGAACCGGAGCTGGCCTCGCGGTCGATTGTGCTGGACAACTTTGTGCCCATACCGCTCGAGCAGCTGAAGATCACGCTCGACTGAGCAGCGCAAAACATTTTTCCCGTCTCCTATGTTGTTTTCTTTACTTGTTTCTACGTTTGTCTATATATCTTGAATTGAAATACGATGCAGTGATGTTGTGACATGGATGGCGACATGTGGCGTGAATTGAACGTAAGCTTGGCATATACTTCCGCCGCCGACTTTAAAGTATCCTCTCAGCTCAAACACCCACCAATGTCGGCCAAGAACAACCCCCAGAACTACGTCTGCGACACTCTCCCCGCCCCGCGTCTCGCCTCCGCGAGCGACCAGCACACCGTCGTCGACGACGAGCTCCATGTCTTTGACGACGAGCACGAGCACGACCACCGCCCCGCCCAGCTCCAGCAGCAGCCGCCCCCGCGCAAGCTCTGCGTCCGCCACCAGCGCATGGCCGACGAGGGCACCAACCTCAAGCTGCAGCACGTACGTCCCGTCTCTTATCCGTTTGCTCGCTTACTCACATCCCCGGCTCAGTCCCTAGACGCGCTCCCGGTCGCCGAGCGCGAGGCCGTCAATGCGGTCTGGTCCAACTTTTCCTCGTCCTCTCACCCCCAGCGCGCCCTCATCCTCCAGGGCCTCCTCACCATGTGCTGCTTCTCCCAGCTCTCTCTCCTCACCGACCAGCTCGCACACCTCATCCGCATCGATCCCTTTGCCGTTCTCCCGCGCGAAGTCAGTCTCAAGGTCCTTGGCTATCTCGATGCCACCTCCCTCTGCCGCGCAGCACAGGTCACCAAGCGCTGGAAGTGTCTCGCAGACGACAACATCCTCTGGCGCGGCATCTGCGAGCAGCACATCGGCCAGAAGTGCCATAAATGCGGCTGGGGACTGCCTATTCTGGAGAAGAAAAGAGTGTACAGGCCAAAGTCCAGGTCGCCGTGTCCGTCCCCCGCCCTCGTATCGTCTTCATCAACATCGCTCAAGCGCAGTGCTGACAGCACCCCAGACTACACCGCACCACCGCCCGCAAAGCGAATGCGATCTGAATCAAAGTCGCCCAAGGCGCCCGAATCCTCCCTGCCCTCATCAGATCTCCATGATCCATCATCGACGCTACTAGCACCGGAATCGTCGCAACTGGAGCAAGCGGTGCCGTCTGTTACACGGCCGTGGAAGGATGTCTATAGCGAACGGATGGCGATCGAGCGGAATTGGAGGCGTGGACGCTGCACGGTGCGCACTATCAAGGGCCATACGGACGGCGTAATGTGTCTACAATTCAACGAGACGCTAACGCATCCTGCGTTCCCTGTTCTCATCACTGGATCGTACGATCGGACGGTCCGTGTGTGGAATATGGAAACAGGGCAGGAGCTTCAGTGTATGAAAGGCCATACGCGTGCGGTGCGCGCGCTGCAGTTTGACGAAGTGAAGCTGATTACGGGCAGCATGGATTGCAGCATCAAGGTTTGGGACTGGCGGCGAGGGAAGTGCATTCGGACGCTAAATGGGCACACGGAGGGCGTGGTGTGTCTGAACTTTGACACGAATGTGCTGGCGAGCGGGAGTGTGGACTCGACGATCAAGGTGTGGAATCTACGGACGGGCGGCGCGTTTACGCTGCGGGGCCACAGCGACTGGGTGAATGCCGTGCAGCTCTGGGATTCGAATGGGCCGAGTACCTCAACCGGCGAGGCCTCCATCTTCGATGTTTCGTCCGCGACCGCAACGTCCCCCAATGGCAACGCGTCCTCGCAGATTGACCCCGGCAAGATGCTCTTCTCCGCCTCGGACGACGGCGTCATCAAGCTCTGGGATCTCAATCTCCGCACCTGCGTCCGCCAGTTCACCGGCCATGTTGGCCAGGTGCAGAGCATGAAGCTTCTTATGGCAGATGAGTGCGAGGAAGACGACTCCGACGACTCCAACACCTCTCCCGCTTCTGCCGTCCCCGACCCCGCCGAGCCACAGAACCTCCTCGTCCCCAAGCGCAAGAAGCCTGTGCTTATCTCTGGCAGCCTCGACAACACCATCAAGCTCTGGGATATCGAGACTGGAAAGGCCACGCGCACGTACTTTGGGCACATTGAGGGCGTCTGGGGCGTTGCTGCTGATAAGATGCGGCTTGTCAGCGGCAGCCATGACCGAACCATCAAGGCAAGTATTTCTTCTTTCCACTCGTCATTGAAATCAATCTGACCCACTCTTTCTTAGGTCTGGTCGAGAGAAAAAGGAAGCTGTACGGCTACTCTCGTCGGCCACCAGGCCGCTGTCAGCTGTCTTGCCCTGGGCGAAGACAAAATCGTTTCAGGCAGCGACGACTGGACCATCAAGGTCTGGAGTTTTAGCGGGTAAAACGAATCATGTAAAAAAAATTATATCTCACCATAGAATCGTAATTCGTATGTACTTTATTCAGTTGCTCATACCATCGCAACTTATCTATGTATCTCTTGTGTATCGCATTCATTTCAAATTGTATAATCGCAATCCAAACTCTTCTACTACTTATGTACAAAGGTACAACTTTTCGGGCAAATACATACAATGAAGGTCGATGGACCATGAATGACAAATAATATCCTGAAGGATGATAAATCTTAAATAGTGACGAATATAAGAACCAAAGGAGAAATAACCCAAGGAGGATATAAAATATCTATATGTGCACATTCGAAGAGGGTGTTAAAATAGAAATTCACAGGGTCAACGCATCGAGCGCTGAAATTGTGGTCACGTTTTAAATCCAAGGCTTTTCAACTGCGGTTTTCGCGTCTTGAAGTCCTGGAGTTCTCGGGCTTCTAGCAATCGGCTTCGCATCATTAGTTCGTCTTCCGACGTGGACGTCATTTTCAGATTGCGTAGCTGCGCTTCGAGATAGTCGAGCTGGCCTTGCTGTCGATATTGCTCAAGGCTCGGTGGTTTGTAGTGCACGACTTCCTTTATTCGGTCCATGAACTTGATATACCGTTGGAAGTTGATCAGCGGTTTGCCGTCGACTTGAATGGTTATGGGATATCGCATGAGAATTGTATTTAGTTCCTTGAGATGGACAGCTACAGAAAGGCATTGGTTCAGTGGACAGACACATGGACAAGAGAGAGACGAACGTAGCCACGGAATACAATGATCGCGGTCTTCGACGCTGGATGCATCGTTTAAAGCATTCCGATATCCACGATGGTTGGCTGTAGGGTTGATGATGTCTTCCAGAGACTCTAGTTTGCCTTGCATCTGGAACGTCAGCGCCGACTTCGTCAATTTGAGCCTCTCGATCGGGTCTGAGTGCAACGCAGATGCAATTGCAACTAGTGACGAGAAGTTACGCAGCTTCCTGCATTCCTAGCGACAAGCATGGCGTAAGAGGGAGCAAGAAAAAAAAAGGTCCTGACGATCATGTGTTGCGCTACTCACCTGGGCGGTGTGGATGAAAAATTTAAGTACATCGGCGCGCTGATCCACGCGGTCGTAATGCAATATAGAATCCTTTACCCAGAAGATGATTTTGTTATTGGTTATGTATGCGCCTTGGACGTTGTTGTATCCAGGGTGGCGGCGTAGATGTGCGATATAGTCTGAAGGTAGTAGGACCTTGTACTTGTCTCCTTCAAGAAGTGTAAGAGCAATGGCCAGGTCGTGTGGTTTGATCTCCGAGGCTTTGAGCATCCTTCTCCCTGGGGAAAGGGGCGAAGACGGGATATCAAGTTGTGACTGAAGGGACAGTGCATTAGTTATTGTCGAGGAACAAGTTAATTTGGAAGATGCCCCATACTCTATTTTCAATCAATTGTAGAAGCTCTTTGGCTTTTTCGGACATGGTCGTCGAAGATTTCATGCGAATCGCCGATTCACAAAATGTCTTCATCTGCCATCGTAGTTGGTGATCCACAAGCAGATGTCGATTGGATAGCCAGTACGTGATGACCATAAAAGTGCTGTTCACACTCAATGAGAGGGTACTTCAGATTCAGGGATCTTCGACTTACTTGTACTGCAGGGAGACTCTATCTTCTGGATGTACATCGTCGTCCTTTTCAGCGTCGTAAAACCGGCGAGACAAGATCCCGAAGAGATCTTCCGGCGTTGTAAAATCCGCGCAGGCTATCAATAGGATGTCTCTGTACTCAATATCTTTTCTTGAGCCTAAAGGTTGATGTTAAATCTCGTACGAGATGCCCAACTATACGAGTTGCTTACTGAAATTTGTGATTAAGCGTTGAACGAGTCCTTCCAGGGTGCCGGATACAACTTCTCCTGTTTCTGAAAAATTGACAATGACTCTCGTGTCTGTTACTGCTTCTCTGACTGGACCTGCAAGATGGGTGCTACTAGGATCAGTGGATGATAAACTTTTATTCGTCAAGGATCTGCTGCCACCGTATGTAGTTGTTTGCGCTGGGGGGAAGTTCTGTCCCGTCGAAGCTGGTAAGGACGATGAGAGAGGAACTTCGAGATTTGCACCGAGGGACGACGATGATGAGGGAGCGCGATGGTGTAGAGACGCTGCAGATGTAGGCAACTGTTCGAAATCCAATACTATAGAAGGGCTCTGGACTACGCTGGTCAACGAATCCTGACGCCCGCTTCGTTTGTCTGGTGGGCCCGACCAAAAACCAACGTTGATTCCAAGTGGCGATAATTCGTCGTTTTCGTTGCTTTCTTGAGGAGTGACAGAAAGAAGAGAAGATCCGGCTCTTCCTTCAGACCTCGATGATACACCACTTGATATACTTTTGTCACTGGATGATGTTGATGGTCTGCTGTTGGTCTGGCGAAGTGAAAATCGACTTAGCCTGGTTGTCAGGGGGATCTTGCTTTCTATGATTATAACGTTTGTAAGTTCTAGGTAGACAAAGGGAAACACGGAAGGTTATTACCGGGAGGTGATATCAATCCTCCAATATCCATTAATTGTTTCTTAACTTCTTCGATAGAGGGTCTTGACTCTGGTTTCTTGTGCCAACACTTTTGTAGGAGAGACCAAATATCGTCGGTCAGGCCTTGTGAAGTTGCACTTCGTCCTGGATGTTTTGGAAGCTTCCCGTGATCCAACTCTCTCAATACTGCAATATCCCGCGGTATGTTGCTGAAAGGGACTTCACCACTTAATATTTCGAGACACACCATACCAAAGCTCCAGACGTCCGAGTGGGTGGATAAATTTCCGTGCTGCTGGAGGAGTTCTGGCGCAAACCACCGAGGGTTGATACTATTTGATGTAGTCATTCCTCTTCCGCACTATCGGAAAAGAGCGTAAGAGATGATTGAATAAATGGAGGCAGGGTGAGCATCCTACGTCTTCCAAAAATTTCGATAGCCCAAAATCCGATAGTGAAGCTGTGCCATCTTTTGAAATCAAGACATTTGCCTAAAAGTTGTGTAAACTTGGATGTTGGATATGATGTTCTGGAATGACTATTTACCCCTCGAAGGTCTCCATGAACGATTCCTCGCCTATGTAGATATTGCAGGCCTGTTGTACAGATTCAATCAGCGCCCCGCAACATATGATTGACATAACAAATTACCAGAGGCGACCTCTATCAACAACTTCAATCGATCCGCATTGGGAGATTTTTTGAGATAAGAGACCGCGGTACCGTTGTCCATCCAAGGACTAACCTATTGGAACCTTTTAGATTAATCTCATGGCGTGCATGCGCTACACATACCGAATACAGGTCTTCTCCGATATAGATAACGCCATAGAGTGGGACAACGTTTGGATCATCCACCTCCCTCCAAATGGATACTTCTCGTTGGAAGCGCTGTAAAGTATGTATGAATTACAGGTCCGGTGCAAACCAAAATGAACGTTGTACGAACACGCTGAACTTCCGGATTATTTGCAAGAGTCCGCGGGAGCCGCAAAGCAACCTATGGATTTGTTAATAATGAAGGATATATATATGACTAGAACATTCGCACTGACGGGTTCTCTGTCAAGCCATTGACCTGTAAGTCGAAAGTCAGTTGGAAGTATGTATACCGATAGATTGTTATTTCACACCTAGATATATGTCGTTGAAAGAGCCCTTCGCTACTGTATGCTGGGAGCTCAAGGTCACCTGCCCAGTCACTGATTTCTTGAGCGACTAGCAATGGCCACTCCAAATGAATACATACGATTGGTTAGAGGTGGAAGCTTCGACGTTTTTTGATGTAATTCCCAAAGACCAGTTTTGAAGACTTCGCCTTCCGTCTTTTCCAGAGACGGATCCATTAGTTCCTGATATAATTTTTGTAAATTCATCTGCTCGTCGGAGAAAAAGCAATTGTGCACACCGTTTGAAGGCTCTCCATCATCACTTCGACGGGCCTCGAATCGCGGGATTGCATATTTAGCAGAGCTCTCATATCCTCTGTGCTTTGCACGATATGCTGGAGGAGGTCCCTTATTTCAATCTTGTCTCGTGCCTGGATGGCCTTCGTTTCTTGTTGGCCTCTGCTCATCTCCATGTTAATCTGAACCTGTACAGGGGTCAGTATCACCACATTAAAAAAAATTGGCAGCACAGAACGAACGTTGAACTTCATCATCGCAGCATCGATATCTCGGTGCAGTCTGTCAATACCATCCTTGATTTCTCTTTGCGAGAGAAAACTCTTCAGATGGTTCCAAGACGCCCATTCCTTCACCTTGCGATTAACGCGAAAGATGATGCTGGAAACAAAATTATTGGAGGAGAGATAAGATGTTGTACGCGACTTACGCTTCGATTTCGTCGGCAATTTCTGTTACTTTGGAGCCTTCCAGGCCTTCAGCACCCTCCCGTAGAGCCACCATCAAGCTCACGCAACGGGCACTCATATCTGTACATTGTTGCTGATGAGAAAATACAGTCAGAGAGGGCCGAAGTATACATTGCGCGGTACACTCACTCGGTACACTTTAACGTTTACAATTCCCTTATATGTTATTTGTACTGTAAAAGAAGATCTCAGGCATTGACAAGATGTTTAAGAGCTGAAAAACTCACGCAAGTCTACCGCTGGGCCGAGAAAAGGAACGCCAGAAAGGCTGGCGACAAGGGCTAAATCCATAGCGCAGGGGTATAATGGGAGACAAGGAGCATGGCAAATGTCCCGACAACGGTGGTTGAGCGTCTGACTAGTTCCAAGCAGTGCAGATAAGGTACCCGTTTTTAATGCGGCGTTCCTGAAAATGCAAATACCCAGCACAGCCACCTTTTATGCCGCAGTGGCTCACTCTGTTCGATCGGTAGCGTGGCCGAGTTGGTCTAAGGCGTTGGATTTAAGATTATCTTGATTCCCAATGGGCGTGAGTCCGCGCGAGTTCGAACCTCGCCGCTACCAGATTCCTTTGGCTTTTTTTTCACCAAAACCTCTAGCATGGATTTAGCCGCAGGTCTACTGTCTGTAAGGCTCCAACCATGCACTATACATTACTGTCTATATATTGTTTTTACCATATATATATATATATATGTATATACATTTTTGCCTAACCTGCCTATAGTGTAGTTATATACTATATAGTTTTGTATATAATTAGTATACAGTATTTATAGAATATATTTCTTGCCAGCCACAGACCTACAGCATCCTATCTTGCTATTTGCATTCTAAGGTCCACTTGCAAAGCCAAAAATTTCCTACAAATAATCCTACTCTATACAACAATTTAAAAACTATATAAACTCTCTAGTATGCTTTGCACTGACTTCAAACTAAAAATTAATGCCTTATAGCAATTATTTCTTGATTACTTTGGGATGTCTCTACACCTTTCACTCCTTTTGCTCAAATAGAAGATTGAATTTCCATTATATTCAAGAATATTCCCTTGATTTGCCTACTGGATTACATTTAATCATTAGATAAATGCTCTTTTCTCAGACAAGCTTCAAGATTCAGCTACCAGACACCTTTCAAATGTCTGACAAGGCTATTTAGGTATGGAAATGATTTGTTACTGCAGGCTGAAATTATTAGAGAAACACTATTGACAAAAGTATGGATTTGGAGTAGTTTATTTGATATAGATAAGCCTCTAAAGTGCAAAAGAAAGCACAGAGAACTTAAGAAGTAATCTAGATTTCTTGTAATATAATCACTTTTGGGGACTCTAACTATAATGTACAAAACTGAACATTTTTTACTAATAATACTGGTTTGCAAGGTGATTTTGGAGACCTTAAAGACTTATCTGTATATAAAAACTATATATCTGTATATATATATATAGTGTATAGTTAGAGTCTTAATTGTCTATAGCTGGTAAGAAATATATTCTATAAATACTATATACCAACTATATACAAAACTATATAATATATAACTATACTATCAGTAGGCTAGTAACTGCCCCTCTAAAAGAGGAAGTCAACTCTTCAAACAAGGTTTTTCTGGAGGTCAACTCCTCTTTTAAAGTGACTGGTTATAAGGCTACACTATAGATAGATTAGGCAAAAATGTGTATATATATATATACATATATAGTAATGCATAGTGTATAGTTGGGGCCTCAATTTAGAATCTAGATTATAAACTAAATAATAATCTATGCAAAGCATGGGGCTCAATGTTTTCATAAACATTAGATACAAATCAATTTCAACCTCTTATTTCTAATATTATTTGTATATAGCAAGGAAAAATAGAGTATTTGCACTATCTCCTTAATTATGAGTCCTATTTATAGGAATCATTTTTTTTAACCAAGGTTTTGCACATTTTATAATGTTATTTTGAAATAGGAATACTAAAGGAATTACCTTTTATAGACAACTATGGCAGTGCATGTACATTAAGCTCAGCCAATATGCAATTTGATCTTTCATACTATTGTGCTTAAGTCATACTATAGCTAGATAAACACTGGGCATTTTATAGTATATGGCAGATCTATGTGCAATTGTGCTTGTAATTTTGTATTTTGATTCTGCTGCTTGATATCATATGTGGAAGTGTGAGGCTGTAGGAGTACAAGCCAGTAGTAGTGGTGGAAAAGCAAAAGCCTTTGCTTTCTTTAGATTAATAAATATATATCTTTGATAATTGTTTGCTTTCTTTTTTTCCCCAAAAAAAGGACTCATTCTTTGAGGCAATGCAATGGCCTATATTGGCAAGTCAATACTTGTGCATCAAAATATTAGCCTTGTCCAACCCACATGTAGTGAGTTCCACTTGGAGGTTGGCTTGGCTGTTTAGAAAACTATCTCAACTAGATGCTTAGGTTCTCCTGGGCTTCTTAGATTTCAACCTGAAATTTGAGGACATTAGCCCCACTGGGCAAGACTAAAACTGAAGACTAAAGACTGGAAATTACCAATAAATATTAATAACTTCTGGCAGTCATTGATATGAGTGACCCTCTCACTATTACTTGCATTCTATCATCTGTAGCACACCCATTTTTAGTGTTGAATGCTGGAAAAAAATTGGACATATATTAGGAATTGTCCTAGGCTCTAAGATCATTTTTTTGTGCTATTTAAACCAAATTTTGACAGAAATAGTGTTTCCATTGACTCTGCTTTTCAATATCTACTTGAGATAAAAAATTAACAAATTCAAGCAAAAGCAATGTATTTAATAGAGTACATCTGAATCATGAAAAATCCCTTCCAGACATATAGACAATCTCTACTATTGAGTGCACAACCAGCAGTACTATAAAATCAGTTTGAGGTTGATTTTTATTTATTTGTCTTCTTCTATTAATCCACATACCTGAATCTTGGGCATTATTGACTCTGACTATGCAAAGTGTCACTGTGTGAGCAAGATGAGCCATGTGGTTAGAGGGCTTGGATATTCACCAGTAAATTGGATTTCTATGTCTTGATATGGTAATATTACCAGATTAGTTGATGTTTGTATTGTTGGCCATTATTAATGCCCCATTTTTGAGTCTTTAGTCTTGGGTCTCATCAGCAAAACCAGGAATGGCTGCATAGTCTCTGAAGTGCTATATAGCAAACTAGCAAACTAGCAAAGGTTCATATGTTTGTAGCACTATGTAGAGTCCTATGTCACTAACTAGAGATATGCTGGCATAAACTAGCACTATGTAGAGCTACATAGCATTACCTTTTATCTTGGTAGTCTCTGCTAAATATTTAATTTTAGTTTCTAATTTCCTCAATGGTTTGAATATTATTAGAATCTCCATAGTATGTAGGGTTTACAAACAATGGTATTTAGATAAAAATACATGTATAGGCTTGTAGAGTAATCAACATTGTCAATGTAATAGGTACACACATTATCCTTTAGCTCGCATGTGGTCCTGCAGTATCCCACAACACCTGGTATCAATCATCTTGTCGAAAGTTGCTTATGACGGCTATGGTGCTGATAGTTGGAAGAGCGGAGAATGCACTGCTTGATGTTGTGGACATGGTAGATAGGTAAGAGATGATAGTTGTTCATGATTGAGAGTATGTGGAGGTATTGAGACTCGGTGAAGACGTGATGATTTCATAGGGAAGACATGTTTTAGAAATTACTGCATATTACAAATTAGTCTTACAGATATTGCGTATGCTATGTGTGTAATATAATCTCTGGATAGACAACATTCCGTGTTGAGGATCCATTATTATGCAATAATGCATGTACATTGCGACTTCGTGTAGCTCGAGAGAGCGCCACGTAGAGTTGGCCATGACCAAAAATGGGGATTCGAAGATCGAGCCCTATATGATGAACAGATTGACCTTGTGCTTTGTTAATTGTCAACGTAAAAGTGAGGCAAACAGGGAATTGTCGTCGTCTGAATTTGAATGCACATTCCATTGAGGTGCCTCGTGGTATGATGGAAATTCTGGGAATAAATGTGATCTGTCCATCACGTTCACCGCCAAGTAGTTGTACTTCAAGAACATGCTCATTCATTCTTGTAAGAATCATACGTGTGCCATTGAAGAGGCCTTCAGTTGCATGGAGGTTGCGTAGAAGGATTAATGGACAGCCGATCTTTAATTTGAGTTTGCTGGGGGGAATATTGCCATCATTAATTTCTCGCAGAAATTCAACGGGTATTGGCTGTTCATCGAAGTCATCAGTGTCAGGTCCATCAGCGCCTTGTTCTCGAATAATTTTGTCTGCACTGAAGTACACTTTTTCGTTGCCCGTCATTCTGGAGAGAATGTTGTGATTGAGATCTGTGACGTTGTGGTTACGTGCAGCAAGAATCATTTGGTTCACAAAATATTTGGGGGCGGGTGGGGAAGAAGCTGCAATGTTGGGGTAGATAGCGTTGATGAGGTGTTCTGGAGAGTCTTTGATCATGGTGGATGGCAAGTTGATAGTATTTTCAGAAGATAAATTTGAGCCATGTCCGATATCGAGCAACCAGTTCGCAAATTGTCTGTCAGCATCTGGAGATATGAGATGCATATTTTGGCGAAGATGCATGACTCGGATGTGTGGCCATAGATAGGAACGCTGCAGTGTGGCATTGATAATTTGTTCATGACTTCCGTGGGGGACAACAGGCAAACATTGTCAAAAATCGCCTCCAAATAAAACAATTTTGCCGCCAAAAGGGTGATCAACATCGCAAATATCACGCATTGATCTGTCGAAGGCTTCTATTGCATACCGGTGCTACATAGAGACTTCATCCCAAATAATAACAGAGGTTCGTCGGAGTAATTCTGCGCAAGGACTGTTCTTGCTTATATTACAAATGGACTCCAAGCTGAGACTATCAATCAGAATCTTGAAAGTCGAATGTGCGGTGCGACCACCAGGTATGAGTAAAGCTGCAATTCCAGATGATGCAACAGCGAGTGCGATTAAGTTTTCACTGCGTAATTTTGAACACAGTGTGCGGTAAAGGTATGTTTTGCCTGTTCCGCCGGGTCCATCGGTGAAGAAGGAATCAGATGTGTTGTTTTCAACGCAGTCAATCACTGCGTCGTAGATCGCACATTGATCAGTATTGAGCGTGGGTAACATAGCATCAAACAATTGACATTGTTCGGTGCAGTTTTAGTTTAGCTGTTCAGCTATAAGGACGTTTGCACACTGTAGATCCCAATTGCAAATAATATGTGGCATAGTCAGCCAGTTGGTTAATGCACGGCCAGATTCCTGAAGTTGTTGATTGAGAAGATAGAGACCATAGTCATATACCTACATATCACAGTGATTAGTCAACGTAGATGTGATAAAAGTATGAGTAGTACCTGTGCTTGGGAAGTATTGTTGAAGCCAAGTGTTCGAAGACGATGTTCGAGATCATCACAGATGTGGTCGCGGAATTGCATCCAGAGATGTTCAGGCTGTGAGATATCGCAGAAGAGGAGGAGCATGACAAATAGTTGACGGAGTTGAGAGCCAGTTTTCATGAGACATGCCTCACGTAGGCATTGTTCCCACTTGTTATCATCTTCAAGAAGACCGCGAGTGAAGCAAGCTTCTTGGAAGGTTTCATATGTTCGTCCCTGGTAAGTGCAAAATTCCTCATATGATTGCGGCCCTTTCATGACAGTGAGCAATGTGCAGAGATAGAAGCATTCTCCACCTGTAGGCGGCACAAAGTACATACGACCTAGTGCAACACCACGTTCACGCAGCTTCCAATATTTCTTGCATCCACCAGGGGGATCGGAAACCCATCAAAAACGTTGAGGGAACTCCTGATATGTGAGCGTGCGTGCGATTTCACCCAATGCACCGTTATCTGCATTAGCATTGAAAAACACAGTGAGTGTTGTTTGTTCACGGGCAGCGCGGTTGAGAACATCTTGAGGAGATTGATTGGGGTTAAATGTGACCATAAATTGGCCAGGTAGATGAACTTGGAGGCGAGTGACCGAGGGTTCTTGAGAGCCGGTGTCAAACTGGAGTAACTGCCATGATGCTTCAGATGTGGCTATGTAGCGGCCGTCAATCCAACGCTTGATTTCATCACGTTGATAGACAGCCATAGTTGCCATATCTGCGCCCTTCTGAATGTATTTGAAGATATACTTGAATGTGCTCAAGGACGCGGCACATTCGATGTTGATGTGACAATTATACTTTGCAGATAAAAAGGGACAATAGGGTACAATCCAGCAATTGTCAACCACTACAGGACCAACTCTATAAGCTCTACCGTCATTGCGACGGTGATATTCAGGATAGCCGTGTGTATCCATGCAAGTTTCATCACTGAAGGATTTTGGGAAATGTTTGCTGCATGTCCTGCTTTCATTGTTCATGCATTGAGCGGAGGGATCGGCTGCACCACATGGGCCATGAATCATACAGGATTTTACAGTCTCAAAGAGAAGAGGCTGCGTGATGGAGTCTGGCCATTCGGTGCAGATCAGTTTGTTAATATCTTCAGATGTTGACAGTTTGTGATGTTTGCCAAAGAATATGAGGAGATGCATATGTGGAAGCCCGCGTTTCTGGAATTCAATGGTGTATATATGTGCGACAACGCGACCGAGTACACCTTGTTCAAGGATATCCTTCAATAGAGCTTTCTTCTTCATCTGAAAGACATGCGATACCAGATCTGGGCAGTCATAAGCATCTTTCTTGGAATTGAGCTCCCGTGTAATCTCAGGCCATCGCGAATTGCACGTCATCATTAGAAATATATCAACCTTCTTAAAATAACGTGCAAGAGCCATTGAGTCTTGGAAACGCTGATGCATATTGCGTGGACCACTTGTGTATGATGAAGGTAAGATAACACACTGACCAAGTTCTGCGAGATTGACATTCACATCAGCATGATTAATAGCATCCTCTAGGCCATCGCAAACATGAGAGCGAAATAAATGCTGGTTAGCACGTAGATAGTGCAGATGGTTCTGATCATTGGCAGCCCACATATCCACGAGATAACATTGAAGAAGACGACCACCGCGCAAAAGGGTGGATGATTCACGGTGATGATTATGCATGCGGTAGCCCACGAAATGAGAGAGAGTGAGACATTTTCTGCGCTTGCAACGATTGTTAGGATCATGAATAACTATATCAGGGTGCCAGCCATTCTCTCCATGAGGAAATAACAATACATATTGCAGAGGAGAGTATGCGGGATGTAATTCACTGATACGCTGCAAGCTACCCCCACATTTACAAAGTAGAATATCTCGTGATTGCAGCTGCACATGGTTGTCGTTGCCTGGGAGAATAACCGTGACTTCTTCAACAGTGGGTAGATTATAATGACGATGATCTGCAGATTCTGCAGCAGCTGCACCAGGAGCAGCTTGAAGGCAAATACAAAGTTCATCGCTATCAGCATCACGAAGAATTTCGTAAGCATGAAAAAAGATTGGCGCATACTGGTGGTTGTGGGAAATTACGTCCTACAGTATTGCCATGGTGTCGGCGCGAAGAGGCAGATGGTCATTGTTGTCCATACGATGTTGCAGGGACTCACGAGGGTCATAGACATATAATTGTGCATAGACAGGCTCTTCTCCCTCTGCAGGAAGAAGCGATCAGGACAGATGATGAAGTTCGCCTTGAATACGAAATATGGGTTTACTCGTACCAATGTTGATATGATGGTCTTGCTTGACGCCAAGGGAAGTAAAAGCAAGGGCACAGTTATATTCCCAAATGTGGTTATGAAATTTGCGCGCTTGAGCATCATTGCCAGTGAACAGTGCTGAAAGCGGCTCCGGGGCTGGTGGTAAATCAGGTAAATGGACGGTGTCATGGTCGCAGCACATAACGAATTCTGGGTTCTCGTCGGATGAAGCAACCAATTTTTCTGGTAGCCAGTGAAGGGCGCCGCAGTGGCTGCACTCATGCTCTATGTGTCCGAGATCATGACATTGATGAGGCTCTTCGTAAGGTTGACGCGCAAGAGGAATGTCTTTGTATATATGAGTATAAGATAAATTGTGTATACGTGAATGAAGGATTAAAAAAAAACATACCATTTATCGCAGATCCATTTGTATTATCTGATGTTCTTGGATGGCGCCGGTTTCGAGGCTGACAATAATACAATGAGCATGATGTACATTGAAGCAGATGGAGTCATACATTGAATGGCGCAATTTCATGCTGACATTTCTGACGTTCTCGCGCGTGCTCACAGGCACGATGGCATTGTTGAGCAACGGAGCGTGCATTGGGCGGCAGGGGAACATTAGTTGCAGCAGTGGATTGCTGGGAACTGTCGTTTGGGATAGAAAGAGCAATGGACAGACTCCGGTGGCTGCTATAAATGCGTTGTTGGCGTTGATGTTCTTGAACATGGGCCATGAATCATACAGGATTTTATAGTCTCAAAGAGAAGAGGCTGCATGATAGGGTCTGGCCATTCGGCGCAGATCAGTTTGTCAATATCTTCAGATGTTGACAGTTTGTGATCACCAAAGAATATGAGGAGACAAAAGTTAGATCAATATAGCGGCAATGATCAAAGACAACTGATCACTGAAATGAAGAGCTCCACAAACGAAAAACATGCATATGCTGGGACTCCCAACACATTGGCAGCAATGTAGAGTGAGGACGACCACAGTGAAAGACGTGAAGAAAACATTGAAGAAAGGAGTGAGTAACACGGCGCGTGAGAAAGCAGTGTGAGAAACAGTACACGAACGAAAGAGCACAGCCGAAAACAGAGGACATGGAGACGTTGTCCGGGAATGACGCACGAGATGGACACGATCAACACTGAAAGTGAATTTGGTGCATCATTTGAATCGAATAAGGTGGTATATACATTCAATTAACACAGGAACCAATGAAAAAACTCCGTGGTGGTGGTGCGTTGCATGTTGAATTCGGATGCCAACCAATGGGAAACACGGTTTATATTGCGAATGACGTTGTGGCGAAGGTAAGAGGAACGAATGAGAGACGACATTGAGAACCAATGAGAGACATGCATTTGTCTTGTGGTGGAGCGTACCACCATTGTAGTATTGGATTAGTTGATGTTTGTGTTGTCGGCCATTATTAATGCTCCATTTCTGAGTCTTTAGTCTTGGGTCTCATCAGCAAAACCAGGAATGGCTGCATAGTCTCTGAAGTGCTATATAGCAAACTAGCAAACTAGCAAAGGTTCATATGTTTGTAGCACTATGTAGAGTCCTATGTCACTAACTAGAGATATGCTGGTATAAACTAGCACTATGTAGAGCTACATAGCATTACCTTTTATCTTGCTAGTCTCTGCTAAATGTCTAATTTTAGTTTCTAATTTCCTCAATGGTTTAAATATTATCAGAATCTCCATAGTATGTAGGGTTTACAAACAATGGTATTTAGATAAAAATACATGTATAGGCTTGTAGAGTAATCAACATTGTCAATGTAATAGGTACACACATTATCCTTTAGCTCGCATGTGGTCCTGCAGTATCCCACAACACCTGGTATCAATCATCTTGATGATTTTGGAAGGCAGAGAGTATGTATATTTGAATGTGTAGTAAAACTCTAGTAAAAGCCTTTATATATTATAGACAATAGACAAGCTTTATATAGATAATTAGTCAGTGCATTATTTCACTGTGGATGTTGATGTTGCTGATGTTGGAGAACAAGGTTCATTTTTCCCATTTCTGTGAGCTGGAAGCAGGTAGAGATGAAGCAGAGGCAAGGGAGAGATTATTGACAATGATGGGAACTTGGTGAATTCTCTGTTTCTTTGTTCTGTTGCTACTGGTGCTAGTTCTGTGGCCTGCCTACAGCATTAGTGATTTGCAATCATGTTAGTGCTCAAGCCCAGGTTGCATTGTCAACAGCCTTTATTGTATTCCATGGCTTTGCATTGTGTGCTCTGCATAAAGGCTTATGTCCTATGGACTCCAAAACCCCTTTCCACCTTCATGAGTGCTTTTCTCTGGAAAAGGAACCTGCAAGTTATCTTTGTTGTTATTTTCAGAGGGGTCAGGTGGCAGAGAAATGGGAGTAAACAATAGTTACATACAGTATATATTTGCAGAAGTCTGTGATACAGTGACTGCAAACTTGGTGATTATGGACAAATAGTCTGATCTGTGTGGATCTCACCAAGTATAAAAAATCTCACAGAGACAGGCTATATACCTTCAAGTCATTCTCTGACTTGGTGCTCACACAAATGTGTGATGCAGCTTAAATGACTGATACTAGAAAGACCTGTTGGGTAGACTGTGGGTCCCATCCTAGAGCCAGTACCATTGGAGATGTGTCTTCAAGGGCTGGCAAGGATGGATGCATGGCAAGGATGTGTACATGTTTGAGAGAGTAGGTGCATGTAAAGCAAAGCCTAGACAAGTCAACATAATCATGCTATATGGATGCTAGGCTAACTCTTGAGGTTGTTCAGTAGAGGAAAAGGAGGCATGGTTGGACTGGGAAGCATAGGGGGATATGTGAGAGTTTGAGTTCAACATCTAACTTGCATTGTGCATGTCCCTTTATTTGTCATGTGATTTTGCACAACCACAAAATCGTTGTCTAAGTCAAATATGAGTCAAACACCTGGAGCAGGAGCTAGGAACATTGTGCTATATACTACATTGCAAGTTCTATATAGGTTCATAAATGAGTATCAAAGCTCTTTAGATCTACAGAGAGAAATAGTAGTCTACATAAGTGCTGTAGATTTACATGTAATCTACAGCACACTAAGTGAGACTAGCCGAGACTACAAAACCAGTGGGTTGTTAGCTGTTACTAATGGCAAAATCCAGGTTTTGCTAATGCTCTTCCAGTAGGGCTAATCTTTTGTGAAATTTGAAATCCTGAAGTTTCTCTGAATGCATGCCTTATCTGGCCCAGTTCTGCACAGAAGGTCTTTGAACACATGCCCAGTTGCTCCAGTTAAGGAGTTGTGCAAGGGCTTGAGCTCAAATACACAGACCTCAGATTCCCTATAAAGCAGTATTGGCAGATACAGTGGATATCCATGTGGATGTGTAGATATCCACAATTTCATGGATATCCACTCCCATGCATGGATGAGGGAATGCTGCTTAAGGAAATCGCAGGTGACACCCGTGGGCAGAGTGCTGATGGTAGTGATGTGCATTCAGCGCATGCGAGCATGATAGCCACTTGAGCAAAGCAGAGTAGAATTCACAATAAAAAAACTCACAAGTCAGTAGTACAAGTCTAAGTTATATCATATAGTTTATAGCTGGATGCATCAAGTCATTACCTTCATAATAAGTATTAGGATCTTCTTTGGCATCAAGGTCCAAAAGCTGGTATAGCTCTAACTCATCATCTAGACTGCACTTTGCAAGCAAGGTATTGCAGCCAACCCAGTATTCAATTTATTAGAGGTGTATACTTCATAGACTTTGGAAACCATTTTTGTGCTAGAATGTTCTATGCAAAAATCATGACTCTAGACTAGAGGAGGCATAGTAGAGAAGGTAGTGAATGAAATCAATGATCCACATCAAATGTTTGTGCAGAACTATGCTCATTATATAGAGAATAATGAAATAAAATTTCTAATCTACAATATCTGGAAGCTTGTCGGCATCATCTGAGTTATTCTGAGTGATTTCTGGAGCTAATCTAATTAAATTTGAGGGTGTCAAGCATAGTTCTTCCTGCATGAGATGAATTTTAATCTGGTCCTAGATTTAATGTAGAATTGCCTTGACTGGATATAATTTGCAGAAGTCTTCAAACCCTGATGTTCATTTCTGAATTTTTTGTCCTTCCGAGAAGTATGCATCAATAGGAGTTTACCAGGAGATTACTTGGACTTTGTTGTTGACTCCTTGCAATCAGCTGAGCAAGTCTAACTTCTGGCAAAAAACATTCACCACTAGGAAGATACATATTGCTTAAAAATATATAGGAAGAACAGGCGCTCAAATTGCAATGGTATCTAACTTTGGCTACAATATTTCTAAGTCTAATAAATTTCAGCCGAGCTTTGACCTGGACGTTCAGATCATTGATGCGACTGATATGGCATCCTGACCCTGTGTTCCATCACAGATACCGTGGGTATTCCCATGCCCAACACTGCCACGAAGCCCACGAAAACCCAGGCACAAACCCGAAAATCCTTGGTTAAGATTTTCCTGGACCCCACTTACCAATAAAGAAATATATTACAAAATTAACAGTATTCCTCATCCCTCTACCGTGGTGAAAGAAACACGGACTGAATTTATCCTATCTGGAAAATATTTGTTACGGGGTCGACACAGCCTTTCTACATTTTTCCAGATCAGTTTTTGAACTGATCGTGAATTGTCGACCATGCAGAAATCTGGATGAAAGGCACTTATATCGAACCCATTCACCAATTCTCAAGCTGATTTCGAGCTTGTTCGAGAATTACCTATCAGACTACCGTGGAGACTAGAGATTTCCCTTGCACGAGCCTGCTTGCCTACCTTTACCGTGACTCTGGCTTGAGAGAACGCGAATATCTTTCGGAGATCCGTACCATACGCGCTAGGGGTGTCGATTAGAGATGATACTATCCTTTGTTGGTAATGCTATCCGCTTTTCACGGGTCGAGGAATCTTTTTTGTTTCTCTTTCCTGCAGAGTCCTGCTATCGATGTCCGCAAGGAATGTCGACTTTACTCGCGTTGTATCGCGCTGTATGATCAATTAATTTCGTGTATAGAAACGCCAATCTCCCCTGCTTCCTTTGACGGAGTGACGGAGGCGAGGAATCATACTCCGTTGCACGACAACGCAATGTGTGAAAGCGTCGTTGTCTGCTGGTGAGATGGAGGTTGTAGAATTCTATTCTATACCCCCTCCCTCAAGCTGCCGAATGTGGGGTGCCTGTCGCGTTACCATTATTCTTGTAAGGACCCCTCTGGTAGACGGGATACTTTGCCAGCCTTATTTCCCTGTTAAATAGACCCTGTTCTATATACCTGGGAGGCCGTGTAGACTGCGATGAATGCTCGAATACGTACTGCATACATGGCTACCAACATTCAATATTGAAGACATGCACGAGCGCCGTCGTCGAGTCTGTTTGATGAGGGCGTGTGTTCCTACCGATATTATCGGGATTGACATCTTCAAGAGTCAGCGAAACTCATGGCCCGAAGTGTTTTTGAGTATATGAACTTTTGGAATTGTAAGAGCATATGCACTTTTAAGGCAGTACGTCACTCCAAAAAAACTTGCGGATTTATATTCATGGTTTACTGTAACGGTGCTCTTACTATGCCATATGAATACAAAGACCAAGAACGGTCCAATTCGTCTTATGAATTAATTAACACTGGGGTTGCAAGCTCCTTCAGAAGATCTACGAGCAAGATATAAGTACAATTCAGAGCAAAGACCAACACCGCTCACGTCGTTAATGCTATCATGTCCCCCGGGACCTTGTCTGACCCTGGTCACAAAAATGAGTAACTGTTTTATTTGATTACAAGATGCAACATACCGACGCGTGGGCTTAAAATCGGCTTGGTCTTCCGAGTCCCAGAAGTTAGACAAGCTGCTATTACCGCCGGGATTTTCACGCACACGACTGTAGAACACCATTGAACTCAAATAACGAGACAATGAAAAGAATTCTGACCGAGTCGGTTTATGAGACGAAGGGAAGTTGATCCCCGACTCGTCTGCCTCTTCATGTTGTTGAACCACGGGTGCAGGGGTTGGGTGGCTGGGAGTTGCATCCTACAGTGAGCTCAGGTAAGTACGGCTCGTGCACGTTATTATGTATAGTACCTGGTTGATGGGAGGCGCCTGAGCTAAAGCGTCACCTTCGTCACCTGCAGCGAAGATATTGGTGTGCGGTCCGCCTGGGACAGTTCTGACGCGTCTGGAAGGAATAAAATCGCTTCCTTGGGAAGGAGTAGCGTCTTTTTCGTCGTTAAGGATGCCGAAATGACAGGTGGATATATAGGCTTTTACCGTGTTCAAGCGAACTTGCTGTGGTCCTAGTATCCTCGACAGCGCCCACATTCTCTGACAATTTGCCAAATTTCGCATAGCCTGTATAATGCTGTAGGGATCAAGGTGTATGAGCAACAGGATAGAGCACTACGTACGGGGCAACTTGCTTATGTTACTGAAGTTGGTGTCGACAGTGGTTCCTGTATATCTGATAAATGGATTGTGTTAATGGTAAGGATAGTAAGAACATGACATTGTCCACGAACTTGAGAAATTCGATCAAAGAGCGCTTTGTGAAGACGATGCCGGTGTTGTCCCAGTCCAACATGCCTAGATATGATTTGAGAAGCTGTTGTATAAGTTTGATCGAGCACTTACCGATGCTCGCAGGCCAATCTCGTTCTTTGGACATATCAATAACAGTAGAAGGAGTGAACCTGTAAGAAATTGAGGAGGACATATACTAATAAATCAGGAAGCATACGTTGAAGACATCTTGTGGATAAAATAACAAGTATGAACGGATACAAAGACAGTTGAAGGTGTTGTCAATGACTCTAAATGGTTGCCAGGATCAGGGATCACGAGACCGCGCGACTTTGGCGTGAAGCAGCTCAGAAGCACCAACGGAACCGCACCTCAGGCATGCTTTCTATTCCCTCTCGGGCGGTAAAGCCGCATTTTATACGATGTATTGCCACCAGCTCTACGCACTATCCTTCTAATGCATATACAAACCTGTCCCAAGGGCATAGTCATGCAACTTACACAACACCGACGGATTTGACGACTTCCCAGAGACAAGTTTTGGAAAGCGCGCTTCGAGTCGATCAAGCAGGAGAAATTGCAGCCAATTATATTTACAAAGGCCAATTAGCAGTATTGGGTCGTGATAAACATCTTGGGCCTCTTATACAAGCAAGTTTTGAGATATCACAGCATTTCGGAATTCTAAACGCTTGATGATAGGAAATGTGGGATCAGGAGAAGAAACACTTGGCCGTCATGGACAAGTTACAACTGCAACATAACGTCAGACCTACCATACTTTCGGAAGTTGCTAAAGTAGCTGGATTTGGGTTGGGTGCAGTGACTGCCATAATGGGGAAAGAGGCTGCTATGGCATGCACAGAAGCTGTTGAGACAGTTATTGGCGAGCATTATGACGAGCACGTAGCTTCTCCTTTCCATGCCGGGCTCGAACTCAATGTTTCCTTCCAGTCAGCTGAAAGAGCTGGATTCATTTGCTTCGAAACATCCAAGTCTACCTCTCCTCAAAGACGTCATTCGTGAATTCAGAGATGATGAACTTGAGCATCTGGATATAGCAGTCGACCATTTTTCGCAAAGAGCACCAGCGCATGCACTCCTCAGTAGTGTGGTTGGAGGCGGTTGCAAGGTTGCTATCGAAATATGCAAACGGATCTGATACAGAAATAGATGTGCATGAAACCCAAATGTTGACTGTTTGTAGTCCGAATTACAAGTCTATTTGTCTGGGTGTGTACGCAGAGATTCCCCCTTCAATTTCCCAGTGAAACTCCATCGTTGCTGTATCAGTGTATATTGAGCAACGCAGGCTAACAAGAAATGGTATACGAGCTCGAACGCACATTAGTTTTATCCGCTACGTAGTACAACGCTGCAGGGATGACTATGAACCCAAGGACTGCAGTGCGGACGGTGCGATTTGTCCAGCGGAAGTGAAGGTAGGCATCCTCGCGCTGTAAGGGTGTGTTAATGAATTCGTGAGACGGAGGATAGGATAAGTACCATATTGTTGAACCGCTCAATGGCGGGGTCGATCTGAAAACGACATGTTAAGTAGCAGAAGAGTCTGGAAGTTGATTGGGCATACTTTAACAGGTCCTACGGGGTGTGGGTGAGTTACATACGGGGCGACTAGACGGAAGGGACTGACCGTGGCCCATTGTGGTTCGGAGTAAAGAGGTAGTTTGTTTATTCCTTGTTTGTCTCGTTTCTTGCTTCTCTCCATCATCATGGCCTATCACCGCGAATGGGACAAAGGAAAGGATACCTGGGAGGAGCCCTACTCTTGGGCTCCCCAAGACACACGGGGACATGTCAGGGAAAGAGAGGAAGACTACTCTGCCGATGGAAAACGACGCAAGTTCAACAATGGTGTGAGTACGTTTGACGCTCTGGCCGCACATCTGTTCATATACTTCCAGGGCTATGACGGCGCCTACAACTACGACGAAAACTCGTACAATACATCGTACAACAGACAGCAGCAGCACGACTGGACGCAGGACTATGGCCAAGATGACCGCTCACGGGGAGGCGCAGCCGGTTTTGTCAAGAAACGTCTGGTGCCCTCCGAGCCTAGTCCCCATGTCATCTTCCTTGGGTTGGATCCTGATTTTACAGAGGCCGATGTCTGTCGACTCCCATGTTCTTGAATCATTTTATACCCGAGACTGAAGTCACTTCCTACCCAGCTTCAGGCATACCTCGTTTCCAACGGCTGCAGCGTGGAAACTGTGACAATCATTCGAGAAAAATCATCAGGCACTTGCACATTTGTATCTGCTCCTGCACATGCATTAACGTACTTCGCCGTTGGATTTTATAAGGTTCTTCGAAAGGCTTCGGCTTCGCTCAATTTACGACCGTCGAACATGCACGCGCATTTGTGGACCCGCTATTTCCATTCATTCAAATGCCGCCTCCAGCTTCCCATGGAGCTTCTGCGACCGCCAATTTTTACCAAGCACTGGAGACAGGCGCCCCCCACAACGGACGAAGAGTGAAGATTGATTATTCACAAAGTGCCATGCCACACGACAAAGGTCGTCTAAATCGGGGGAACATGAATGATGGTACGCGCGACATCGGTAATTCTCAAAGCCCTATCCTTCTTTTCCGAGGACTGGATCCTCTTTCGGGTCCTCAAGCTATATACCAGGCTATGCTGTCTTCATCAGGCCCAGGGAAGGAAGGTGCCAAGGGAATGAGGCGCATAATTCTCATCAAAGACAAAGTCACGATGGCTAGTTTTTGTTTCGCATTCGTCGAATTCGTCGATGTTCAGGTGAGTAGCTTGCATGTCATGTCTCTATGACCGTATTAACGAATGCGCTAGTCGGCGTCTACTGTACTCGCTGCGACTATGTCTCCAACATTACACCCGTCTGGTTTCCGTATATCAGATCGCCCCGTTGCATCATCATTTGCGCATCCTTATTCTTTCCAGCCTGTCACGGAATTCCTCTCGAGGGACGAAGCATGTCTTACGTCGACCTTGAGTCTTGGAGGGGTGGAAGGTACCTGGGTCAGGTATTGGGATGAGTCATCCACCATCGCTGTGCTCGAATTCAAGGTGGAGGAACCAATCCAGCCTGTCGTACAAACCAAGGAGAAAGAGAAGAAGAAAAAGCTGAAAGGTATCTTGATTTCGGCTCTTTGGAATAAGATGTATGATTGACTTTGCTCGCAGCAGATGCGGACATCCATACAAAGGCGGGGCCTTCAGCACCTTCGGCTCTGCCTATATCAGCCAAACCTGTTACTTTGAGCTTCAGCAAAGGCCCTGTGAAATCTACTGCAGGCACTGTAAAGGCCATGGGTTTCTCACTGGATGATGCTACTAATGACGAGATATCGGACGATGTAGGCTCCGAGCCCACCAAGCGTACGTTCACTTTCATATACATCTAGATTTTGTCTCTTCATTTACGCGTATGATTAGCGATCGTTGTCAAGAAGGTCGCTCCTTTGATAGCGAGTAAAAAGGTCTGCAACTCTTCTATACATACGTATGTTCATTCACTTACCACCTGGCCTGTAGACCGTCAGTAACATCAACAAATGGAACCAAGTCCAAGAGGAACTTTCTCATGACGCTACAGTACCTGTAGTGGTAAGCATCCTTTTTAGCGACCTGTTACGGTGCTCAGTTAACTAATGTTGTATAGGTCCCGCTGGCCAAAGAAATAGCAATACCCGCGGCTTCGACGAGCAAGACCCTTGAAAAACCATCACCTGATACAGAATCCGACTTTGAGTTCTCCGATGTTGCAACGTTAATGTGTTTACTTTGCGCAAGGCAATTCAAAACCTTAGATGTGCTAAAGCGACATAATAAAGAATCGGATTTGCACAAGGTATGCGATAGCTTGACGTCAATTCAAGCTTATCTACAATAATCCTGCAGAAAAATTACAAGGATTCAAATTTGCGAGACGTTGCGAGACAGAAAGTAGCTGCTCGTCAAGCCGCAGCTGCTCTAGACCAGCCCAAGTATCGCGATCGAGCTTCTGAAAGAAGGACGTTGTTCAATCAACCAGACATACCTTTGCCTGAAAGAGATACGCCTATTTTGAAGAAGCGTCAGGTCGAAAAGATTACGGCTCCAAGTCCCCCTCCTCCCCCCACCGAACTGGGAAAGGACGAGAAGAATGTAGGAAACAAACTGTTGAAAATAATGGGCTGGAAAGAGGGCACGGGGTTGGGATCTGAAGCAGATGGAAGGGTGAATCCCATGTGCGTCATTAATCTTTCTATTTGACTATTGTGTCATTGCTTATCATAGTTTCTGTCAGTGAAACGGCTGTGTATGCTCCTGGTGTAGGCTTGGGTGCCAGTAAGGGTAAAGATCTGGGGAAGTACGCAGAAGGATTCACTAGTTATGTTCATATGGCTCAAGACTCGGTCAGTTTTGTCATTTACTCTGCATGATCCATTCTCAATTACCCTACTATAGGCCCGAGAGCGCTATGGGGGCTCATGAAAGGGATCATTCGTCCCTTTTGCATTTATCGCAATATCCCTTTATGGATTCTTGTTCCTTTGGCATTTTGTTTATGTAGTCGCCCATCGTATAGGACTGCGCTGGTTTGGATAGCTTCGAGTTTTTTGATGAGAATTAACATTGATTATGTGGTATATAGTCTGGAATCAACTAGCTGATGCTGATGATAGTAGCTGTCAAAGGAGTGTGGGGGTAGTCCCGAAGATCACCATATCCATATCATACACCATATCCATATCATACAATGAAAACGGACAAGGCAAGTCCTGCAGCCATTGCTATGAGCCCTTGCCCATTCAGGCTAGTTGCTCCACTAGTTCCCTTGGCGGTATCCGTGACTGCTGCGCCATTCGAAGTAGATGTTGCTTTCTGACTTTGCGAAGAACTAGCAACGGACAGAGTCGAAGATACGACGGCTGAAGTCGACGAGATAGTGACCGTGGAAGTCCCTTCTTCAACATCAAAGTAAGTACCCTAATAGAATAGTTAGTGTATAGTGCTACTTTAGACTATTGAATTGAGCGGATTTGATAATACGCACTGCGATCAAGGGGCCTAATCCGCTATCCTGGAAAAGACGAGATATCAGGGGGGAAAAAAATTCTTGAATCCCTCAAATCAAGAAACGAACCTTGATATAGCTGTTGAAATCAAAAGGCGTAACGCCCATGTTTGGTTGGGAAAAAGCAGTAGGAGCTTTGAAGGTTGAAGGCTGGGAGTATAAGAGAACAACATAACTGAATGATGCGCTGGTAAGCCTCGTTTGTAAACTAGATTACTGGCGCTACTTACCGGTGGGGGCCACTACCCGCCGCAGGCCAGGGTCCCGCGTATGAAGTTATTGCAACAGCAGAAGAGTTTGTCACCGTAGATCCTGCGTTCAATCAATAAATGACGATGCAGCTCAACTCAGATCTAGTTTGCGCACCGTTGATTGTTACCCCGTTGACGAGCCAGTGACGGTTCGGACCATCAGGGAGTTTGCTCCCAACGATATCGGCATCCACCATTGCAAGTGTATAATTTCCTGCCACTGACAAGGAGCCATCTGCTGGCGTGACTGTCACTGTAGGAGCGACCGAAACCTCTAATATGTTGTGTTTTGTCAATAAAGGGGTCGAAAAGGCTTCAAAAAAGACATACGTTCTTTGGCAAACAATTGACCAGGCTTCACATCACCGACGCCTATCAGTTATAAGTAACTACGATTATACTCGGGATAAAAATGGCATATCTACCGGAGAAAGCAAGCGACAGTGCTGCCGATGGATTGAACGATGCCAACAAGTCTGGAACAATGGCGGATTGGTTGAAGTGAGCCTGTATAGCTACAATTTCCAGTGCCGTCTGGGAGATGACAAAAGGGACAAGGGCGAGAGTAGCAAATAGAGGAAGTGACAACATAATTGGAAACAAGGGTATTCACGAAACGGGAGCGCGGAAAGGCTATCTACAAGATTTCAAACCCAGTCCGCATTTCCCCGCGATTGGTAGACTCGCTACCAGTTCTTCAGAAAGTTCCGGTATTCGAAAGTCCGTGCATGGCTGTCCGGCCGGAAAATCGGCCGGACAGTCCACAAGCGGAACTCACTGATGTGTTCAACAGTCTAGTCCAATTTGCAGAGCTTTTGGTGGGTGGGTTGATTCAGTCTTTAGATCAAGTTTAAGGGGAAACTTACTCAAGTCCAATAAGAGGTGAAGGGTCTCTGGGATATACATTTATTCATTACATGCCCTTGTTCACAGAGATAATTCTTGCAGTTGTTCCATTCTATAGACAAACTGTGTGCTACACCAGGATGTTTGAGACAGCAAAGAGGATATGTGTCTTACATTCTCTTGCTCTCAACCACAACCATTACCAGAGTATCCACTCTTTTGCAAAACTAGTATTATTCATTGTTCCTTATTATATTATGTCTAATAAGTCCAAAAACTTTGAACTTATTCCTCCCATTAACTCCAATACTACTATAGTATCTTTGACCACTGCCAGTAAATCAAGCACTCCAGCCACAGTGTCCAAGCCTGTTTCAATATCTTAGTCAGCCAATCAACCATCCTACAATCCCTCTACTCTCTCAATTGAGCAGCAAGAGCAAATCAAAAATCTTGACAAAATTGTCAAGTATTTCTGAAACAAAGAAATTCGCAAAGCTATAGGGTTGCTCATCCAAACAATTGGACTTGACCCTGATATCAGAGACAATTCAAAGGAACAAGCCCTTGACCTATACTCTAGAGCCCTCAATGCATATGAAGTAGCAATGAGTAACTTGCTCTGATAAGGAGCTCTATTTGCCTATGCTTCTGCAGAGAATGGAAAAGAGCAAGCTTTCAGAAATCCTCTTGGAGCCAGAATACTTCATAGAGATATCAATGACAAGTTGACAAGTTGACAAGTTTATTAATAACCTTTTGAGAGAACTCACTCTTATACATCTACTTGCAAACAGAGATCACTTGGCTAGAGAGAATAATAACAACTAATCCTCCAAGTGTTAGTAACTCAAAGCTACAGATATGCTATGGCATAACTATTACCAATAATAAGTTGATCCAACCAACCCCATCTGTCAAGAAACTTGACAAATTCTCCAACAACTATTTGTCAACATTAAGCAAGCCAAATTCCAAGTCCAAATACATCTCTTTGCACCTTACCTTATACCCTAACTGATTTACTCATTTGATAGATAATATACTTTACTCTAGGTGCACTATTTTGTTCTTTACTTCCTCTAGTACAAACACCACTTTAATTGCATATTCTATAAGGATTTAGTAATAGTATAGAAATTAGTAGAGTCAGTATATAGAGTAGTTATATTGTAATTTTATACTTAGTTAGTTCAAATATACAGTTTTGTCTTCTACTTGACTATATAGTCAAACTAAGGTGTCTTTAGATCACTGTTTGTAGCTTTGAAGGTCTTTAATATGCTTTGAGAGATATCCAGATAAAGAAGTTGCATGGTAATTTGTCTTTAAATGTCTTTAGGGTGCTTTTGACTTTAAGTGCTCTGTAATGCTTTAAGTCTCTCTAGGTCTTTCTGAAAGACCTTTGATAGCAAATGTAGTTTTTCTGATAGATACTGAACTTGATAAGGATCAGTTCTCACTAGTGTTTGGACCTGATCTGCTACTAGGCATGTATTGCATGCCAATTCATACTATAACTAGGGTTAGAGGACCTGTTATGAACACAAAGGGACAATTATAGAAGACATCTATGATTGGACTTCAGTTCATGATTTGAGACATACAACGAATAAGTAAACTCAGAGTTGTTGAGGTTGAGTGATGTTCAGAGTAAAAGAGGTATAATTTTCAAGAATTAGCTAAGAAACAAGTATGCTAGAACTAAGTCTTAAATAATAGAAAGTACACTGAAAGGAGAACAAAGATAGGATTATAAGTACAGGAGTAGAACAAGATAAGAAAAAGAACAAGGGCTCTTTCCTAAAGTAGAACAAGGTACAAAGCATATATAGTGAAAAGGGAACAAGGGTGCATAGTATATGGGAGTTAGGTAATGACTTGTGAAATAAGAATAGTACATGAAATAGTAAGCAAGAGAAAAAGAGTAGGTGTTTGTAACATTACCCCCTTCACAAGATTAAAGACTCCTAGCTTCAGTAGTGAGGTTCTCCAGTTATGTTGCTTTTGGCTTCCTCAATATAGTTGGCATAGTAGTCATTATCTTGAGGGTGTTGGTCCTCCTTTTCTGGGTAATGGTTTTGAAATTTTGGGCAATCCCTCAAAAAGTAGCCAGATCTATTCTTTCTAAGGCACTGTAATAATATTGGGGGCAGTATATTTTGAAGTGGTCAGAGGTTCTGTACTAAAAGCAGAGATATTGAGTGGGTTGCTTCCTATTTTTGGTGGGTACTGGCAAAGGGTGGCATATAGATGGTCCAGGCATGGAGTGACAAGTGGGTATGCCTGGTGTGAGGTGTTAAGGGGCAGGTGGTTTTGGAGGGATGTGATTAAAGCATACTATCTTTTTCTCAACAGTGATAGGTTTCTCTCTAGCTCTTGGAGGGAAATAGAGGAGCTAGATTGCAATGCTGCCTCATAAGTTAGGTGGTGGCAGTTGGTTGAAAAATTTTACAGTAGCTTTGCAGAACTGTTTGGTGTTTAAATGGGAGTACTAGTTCTGGGCAGAGATAATGAGGATATCTGCTTTGGCACACAATCTTTCGGCCATGACAAGGTTGTTTTTGATAAGGTTAATGTGGTTGGCCATTTCTTTAGGTTTGAAGTCCACTATACAGATAAGTTCTTTGGTCCTTTCTTTAGTGCAGATGTATTGTTTGAATGTGTCAAAGAGGAGGGGAAAGTTGGTGTATAGTACTGGAGGGTATCGGAGTTCTCTGATTCTATCCTCCAAAGAGGGGAGCAGGTTTGCTGGGGAGTCTGTAACTAGTATAGTAGGAGCAGAGTGACTGGAGGTATTGGATTCGGTGCTAGAGACCATAGTAGTAGTAGAGGGGGTCCATAGAGGGATATGTCCTCCAGTGGACAAGGTTGCTGCTTAGCATCTGAAGGCTTCCATTTTGGCATACTCAAGCAGGGTAAATTTAGTTTGTACAAGGTACTTGTTGGAGTCTGGGATTGATTCGGCAGATGAACTTTCTTGGGCATTGGTGGTGGCTGTGCTATTGAACACGTCCAAAAGGCATTGTTGAGCATGGGGGCTGTTTGGCTTGCTAGAGGAGATAGGCATATTGTTATAGTAGATTTAAGTAGTGGTTCATTTCTGACTAGTAAAAGAGCCAGAGACCTTCCTTTTTATACCTTTCTATTATCTTCTAGAGAGAGTTTAGAAGGTTCATGGCCCACAGTGTATTATAGCAGGTAGAGTCTCCTGCAATAAGGTCTATATATTTTTTCCAGGTGAGTGCATTTTCTTCTCTTCTTTTCTGCCTGAATAGGAAGGCCTTGTATCGGTAGCTCAGTTCTAGCAAGATAGCTACTGCAGGTAAGGTCATGTTTGGTAATTTTAGGTTATTGGAGTGGTGGGTGGTGTATATGATTGGTTCAGATCCTCTTCACTCGAGGTTGATGGGGACAGTGGTGAGGAGATTGGCAAATTGTTCTAAATTAGTATACTTGGAGTTTGGCATAATAAGCTAGAAAAGGAAGAGTAATTTCCAGTTATAAAACAAGGTGAGGCAAGGTGTGTTCTTGATGATATGTGTCGAGGGTGGTTCTAGCATTCTTGAGTGATGACAAAGATTGCCACATGTTCTCCTAATCGGAATATCCTTTCTAGCATACTAGATATTCTTGGCATCTCCTAGTTCATAGTCTGACAGTCCAGTGGTTTACAATTGCTTCCACTTCATATTCTTCTTTGCTGTCAATAATGTCTGGAGGAGGTCTTTTAAAGTTTGGTCCATGGGCTTTGGTTTCTGTGTATAGGGAGAGGAGTTTGGCATAGAAGATATTATAAATGTTTTTCTACCTTAGTAGAAGGTTCAGATGGTAGGTGACTTTCCCTAGCACTTCTTTGATCATGAAGGGTCCTTCTTGTCTAGGTAGAGTACCTTGAAGTTCTGTGTGTCCAAGAGTACCTGCTGACCTTCTTTGAATGGTTCGTATGCATATTCTAACTATTTGATCATCTTTTGTCTAGTGAACTCATATGTGGCAAGGGCTTCTTGTCAGTCTCGTTCTAGTCCTTTGAGCCTTTCTTCTACTTCTGGAGCATTTGTTTGTTCAAAGGTGGTGGGAAGAGCTTTTGGTAAGTACCCAAACATAAGTTCAAATAGAGTATGCTTCCTTTCTGAGTGCCTTCGGTTATTGTAAATGAATTCTGCAGTAGACAGTTTGTTGCTCCATGTGTTTGGATTGTTCTGGCAGAAGATAGAGAGGTAGACTTTGACTTTTTGATTGAAACATTCTGTGGTTCTATCTATCTGTGGATAGATAGCTGTTGAGAATTTGGAGTTTACTTTGATGAGTTTGTTGTATTCCTGGGCTAGTTTGGCTGTAAATCAGGGGTCCCTGTCTAAAATCATGGAGTCCAAATTGCTTGTAGAGGTTATTGTGGAGAAGTTTTGCGATTTCCTGGTGGTCTGCTGTTTTTGTTGTCAGAATGAGTATTACCCTCTTTGTAAGTCCATGGTCTACCACAGATAGAATACAGTCAGATCTGTTGCTTGGTGGTAGGTCTGTGATTAAGTCCATTGCGTAGTTTGCAAAGCATCAGGTACTAGTCAGGCCTTTTGTTGGTACCAGTGTGGGTTTGCTCAGTGACTAGTTGGCTTTGAACTCCTGGCAGCATGCACATCCCTGGACATAGTCCCTTATAAATGTCTACATTTTCAGCCAGTAGTAGTATTGTGCTACTACATTGATTGTTGCCGGTTCTCCAGGGTGTCCAGCTGATGGTCCATTGTGGTAGTTTCTGATGATTCTGCATCTGAGTTCAATGTTTTTTGGAATATACAGTTTCCCTTTGAAGAATACTGCTGTTTGACCATTTACTTCCTCTATTTCCCAGTTCTTCATATCTTGAATGGTCTGTCAATCTCTGTGTTTGAATATATCAATTATTCCTGTAATTCCACCATTGGGTTCCTTTTCTGCCAATATTTCCTTCTGTAGTTCCAGATTGACCAAGTTGATTATTAGGTCTTTCAGGATTATCCTTAGGTATTTAATATTGTCGGGTCCATTCATGTAATCTGGTCACTACAAAAGTGCATTGACAAGTGCCATTTTTGATCTAGGCATATACCTAGTGTCCGTGTTATAGACACTGAGTTCCTGGTACCAGCGGTTTAGATGTCCTTAGAGTACTCATAGTTTGTGCCAACTTTTGATGTTCTGGTGGTCCATCAAGATAATCATTGGGGATTTCGCTCCTAGGATCAGGTGTCTCCATTCTCTAAGTGCTCGGATGATGGAAAGTAGTTCTCTTTCTTCAATTACCTAGTTCTGTTTATGTAGTCCAAAGCTTTTTGATAAGAAGGATACTGGGTGGCACTTTCTATTATCGTCAATCTATAAGAGGACTGCTCCTAATGCATATTTTGATGCATCGTACTCTATCTGGAATGGGCGGTTGGTGTCTGGCATCCTTAGGACAGGTTCTTCCATGAATTTCTTCTTGAGGTTCCTGAAAGTGTGTTCTGCTTCTAGAGTCTATTCAAAGATTTTGTCCTTTTGTAGTATCTAGTTTAACACTTTGGCTTTGTTTGAGTAGTTCTGGATGAATTTTTGGTAGTAGTTTCTGAATCCTAAGAAAGAGCATACTTCCTTTACCAATTTTGGTATTGGCCATTCTGAAATTCCTGTTACTTTAGCAGATTCCATTTGGATTTTGCCTTCTTTGATGACCATGCCAAGGTATGATACTTGAGTCTGCTCAAATTTACATTTCTCTGGTTTGAGAAAAAGATTGTTTTCTTGGAGGTATTGGAGCACCCTTTTCATTAGTTTTTGTAAGGTTTTGAGGCTATCTGAGTAGATCAGAATATTATCTATGTAGATGATCAGGAACTTGTGGCCTTTTCGAAGCATGTTATTGAAGATATTGTCCATTATAGCTTAGAAGGTGGCCAGTGAGTTACATAGGCCAAAGAACATGACTGTGGATTCAAATAGTCCTCTTTTCATAATAAATGCCACTTTCCATTGGTGTTCTTCCTTGATTCTGATATTGTTGTAGCCCTAGTAGATGTCTAATTTGGTAAAGTATTTAGCACTATTTAGTTGTTCCAGTAGCAATCCGATCAATAGCAGGGGATAGGCATTTTGACTGTTCTACTGTTTAAGTATTGGTAATCTTGACATAGCCTTAGTTTTCCATCTTTCTTGGCTACAAAGAAGAATAGGGATGCCATCAGGCATTTAGATGGTCTGATGTATTCTTTCCATAGGTTGTCATCGAAGAATGTGTCCAGTACTTCGTATTCTGGTTGACTAAGTTAGTAGACCTTATGGACTTTTGGGGAGAAATCTTTCTTGAGTTTCATTTCATAATTCCATTTCCATGATTCTGGCATGCAGTCTGCTGTTTGTTTACTAAAAATGTTGAGGAAATTGTAGTATTCCTTGGGAATTGTGTCTTCAATTGACTTCTTCTCCTTTTTCTCATTATGTTTGAGAGAAAGAGTTTGGGAGGCCATGATTTTTGCATTTATCTAGATGTCCTGTTCCTGTTCCATGGTAAAAGTTTCCACCATGTTGACTAAGAGGTATGGGTCAAATTTTCTTGTTTCTTATCACCATTGGAGGATTTGTAATTCCCAATCAATATTTAGATTCTCTTCTTTGAACTAGGGGAGTCCAAGGATAATTCTTTGACTCCCAAGGCTGGTGATTAAGAGTCAATGTTTCTTTGTCTGTCCATTGATAGTGAGGTAGATTTCCATATACCTGTTAATTGTGCTGGTTTTATTAAGAGTTCTGTCTATGTTCCTGACTTTGATGGGTTTGCCTAATAGTTTGGTGTCCAATTTCAAGGTTCTTGCATAGCTCTGATTGATAAATTTTTCTCCAGTGCTAGTGTCCAGCAGTGCTTGTGTTTTGACAGTTTGGTTCTGATTTTTACTTGTAATAGAGAGAGGAATAGAAAAAGATTTATTCTTGGTCTCACAAGCTACTAATACAGAGTGAATAGTGATTACAGAAAGGAGGGGGACTGATGTCAAGGCAGTTCTCCTTTTTAAAAATCCTTCAGAGTCTTGGTTTCATCATTGAGGTAGAAGTTCTTTGCTTCTTCATCCATTTGTTCTTCAATTTTGGCAATGGCTATCTCAGCCTCATAGATGGTGAGTTTCTTTTTTGGGTTTTCTTGATTTTGATGAGGCTTGTACTTGTTCTGGTAGTTGCCTCGGTAGTTTCTGGAGTTTCTGGGGTTTCGGTTGTTCTGGTTATTTCCGGGATTTCCAGAATTTCTGCTTTGGGAGGGGCAGAATCTAGTGAGGTGTCCACTCTGTTTGCAATAGAAACATTTTCCTTTGTGCATGAGACTCTCTTGCTTGGTTTGGAATATGGTGTTGATTGAGATATAATCTGCCGAGGTGTCCATAGCATTGGGGTTGCTTCAGTTCTGATTTTTGAAGTTTTGGTATCTGCTGTAGCATGGGTTGAAGAATCTCTTCTGATTTATGTTTGGGGTACTTGTCTTGCTGTTGTTTTGTTTTCCTTTGAGTTGATCAAAAAGGGCCTGGGTTTGGAGATAATCCTTTTCAACTCGGGTGGCTATGTCATACCATCCCGTGATAGTTGTGGGTGGGTTTTCTCTTCGGAGGACTTGTAGCAATAGGTTTGGTTTCAGGAATTCTTGATAGAGCATAATGACACTTTTGGTTTTGTTTCTGAGTTTTGCCATTGCTACTAGGTTCTTGAATTTGATATTGTGCTTATTGATAGACTTGTCTTTTTGTCGGAGATTCTTGAGGGCTTCATAGGCTGCTTCTTCCGAGTAGGTTGGTGCAAATTCTTCAAGGGCTTGGCAGAGCTGGCTATAGGTTCTGTAGTTGATAGTTGGGGTTCTGTTTTGGGCCATGGTCATGTTTGTGGTAAACCAATTTTCTCTCCAGGTCTTGGCTGTTCCCTTGGTAAGGTAGGAGAGGACAAAAGAGACCTTCTGTTACGAACACAAAGGGACAATTATAGAAGACGTCTATAGTTGGACTTCGGTTCGAGGTTCGAGATGCACAACGAATGAGTAAACTCAGAGTTGTTGAGGTCAAGCGATGTTCAAAGTAAGAAGAAGTTAGATTCTCAAGAACTAGCTAAAGAACAGGTATGCTAGGGCTGAGTCTTAAATACTAGAGAGTACACTGAAAGGAAAACAAGGATGGGAATATAAGTACAGGAAGGGAACAAGGTAAGGAAAGAAACAAGGACTGCATCCTAGAGTGGAACAAGGTGCGCAGCATATATAGTAGAAAGGGAACAAGGGCACACAGCATGTGGGAGTCAGGTAATGACTCATGGATAAAAATAGTACATAGGGTGATAAGAAAGGAAAAAGAGTGCGTGTTCGTAACATTACCCCCTTTGCAAGATTGAAGACTCCTGGCTTTAGTAATGAGGTTCCCCAGACATGTTGCTTTCAGCTTCGGGGATGTAGTCATCATAGTAATCATTGTTGTCGGGGCGTCGGTCCTGCTCCTCTGGCTGGTTGTCATACCATTTCGGGCATTCGCTCAGGAAGTGACCAGGTTTTGCTTTCCCGCAAACGCTACAGTGGTAGAGAGGGCAGTATGTTTTGAAATGGCTGGGGTCTCCACAGTTGTAGCAGCGATACTTGGGGACTTGTTTCCCTTTTCCAGAAGGAGCTGGTGTGGGATGACGGGTGGAAGGTCCAGGTGTAGGGCGCTGAGGGGCTGGTGGTTTTGGAGGAAGGGGATTGAAATGCACGGTCTTCTTTTTGACTGTAATGGGTCTTTCTCGGGCTCCGACCAGAAAGTAGGGGAGCCAGATTGCAATGCTGCTGCGATGGTCGGATGGTGGAGGCTGGTTGAAGAATTTGGCCGTGGCCTCACGGAACTGTTCGGTGTTGAGGTGGGTATACCAGTTCCGGGCGGAGATGATTAGAATATCTGCTTCGGCGCGTAAGCGTTCAGCCGTGACGAGGTTGTTCTTTATGAGATTGATGCAGTCAGCCATTTCCTTAGGCTTGGTTTGTATGGTGCAGATGAGTTCTTTGGTCCGTTCTTTGGTGCGGATATGTCATTCAAAGGTTTCAAAGGGAAGGGGGAAGTCGCCTTTGGGTACCGGAGGGTATCAGAGGTCTCTAATTCCGTCCCCCAGGGAGGGGAGCGGGTTTGCTGGAGAGTCAGGGACAAGTATGGTGGGCGCGGAATGGCTGGAGGTGTTAGATCCACTACTAGAGACTGTGGTGGAGGTCCGTAGAGTAAGGGGGGTCCATAGAGTAATGGGTACTCCTGTGGACCTGACTATGCGGCTGCGTTCCGGTGGGGTGAGGTCAATTTCTATGTGTGGTAGGGGTGAGGAGTTTGCAGAGGATTCGTCACTGGAGACAGTAATGTTGGCAGAGGGGATTCTTGGAGGGCAACGTCCTCCCATGGACATGCTGGCATGGTTGCATCTGATAGCTTCTGTCCTGGCTCGTTCAAGCGGGATGGGTTCAATTGGAGTGTGATTAGGATCTGGGGAAGATTTGGGGGATGCACCGTCTTGGGTGTTAGCGGTGGCTGCACTGTTGAGCACATCCACAAGGCGTTGTTGGGCGTTGGGGCCATTTGGGTTGGTGGAGGAGATAGGCATGTTGTTGTAGTAGATTCAAGTGGTGGTTCATTTCTGACTAGTAAAGGAGCTAGAGGCCTTCCTTTTTATACCTTTCCGTTATCTTCCAGAGGGAATCCAGAAGGTTCGTGGCCCACAACGTGTCGTAGCAGGTGGAGTCTCCTGCGATAAGGTCTGCGTCTTTTTCCCAGGCGAGTGCATCTTCTTCTCTTTCTTTCTGCCTGAATAGGAAGGCCTTGTGTCGGTAGCTTAGTTCTAGCGAGATGGCTGCTGCGGGTGAGGTTGTATTGGGTAATTTTAGGTTGTTGGGGTGGTTTGTGGCGTATATGATTGGTTCGGATCCTCTTCACTCGAGGTTGATGGGGATGGTGGTGAGGAGATCAGCGAATTGTTCTAAATTGGTGTACTCAGTGTTTGGCATGGTAAGCTGGGAAGGGAAGGGTAATTTCCGGTTATAGAACAAGGCAAGGCAAGGCGTGTTCTTGATGATACATGTCGAGGATAGTTCTAGCATTCTTAAGTGATGACAAAGACTGCCACATGTTTTCCGAATCGGGGTATTCTTTCCAACGTACTAGGTATTCTCAGCGTCTTCTGGTTTGCGGTCCGACGGTCCGGTGGTTTACGATTGCTTCTACTTTGTGTTCTTCTTCACTGTCAATGATGTCTGGGGGAGGTCTTTTAAAGTTTGGTCCATGGGCTTCGGTTTCTGTATATGGGGAGAGGAGTTTGGCATAGAAGACATTGTGCATGTTTTTCCACTTTAGTGGGAGGTTCAGGCGGTAGGTGACTTTCCCTAGTACTTCTTTGATCGTGAAAGGTCCTTCTTGTCTAGGTCTGAATTTCCTTGCTGGATAGAGTACCTTGAGGTTCCATGTGTCCAGGAGCACCTGCTGACCTTCCTTGAGTGGTTCGTAGGCATGTTCTGACCATTCAATCATCTTCTGTCTGGCAAACTCATGTGCGGCGAGGGCTTCTTGTCGGTCTTGTTCTAGTCCTTTGAGCCTTTCTTCTACTTCAGGAGCATTTGTTCATTTGAAGGCGGTAGGAAGGGCTTTTGGCGAGTATCTAAACATAAGTTCAAATGGGGTGTGTTTCCTTTCTGAGTGCCTTCGGTTGTTGTGAACAAATTCTGCAGTGGAAAGTTTGTCGCTCTAGGTGTTTGGGTTATTCTGGCAGAAGATAGAGAGGTAGACTTTGATTTCCTGATTGAAGCACTCTGTGGTTCCATCTGTCTATGGGTAAAAAGCCGTTGAGAACTTGGGGTGTACTTTGATGAGTTTGTTGTATTCCTGGGCTAGTCTGGCTGTAAATCGGGGGTCCTTGTCTAAAATCATGCTGTTGTAAAGTCCAAATCGCTTGTAAAGGTTGTCGTAGAGGAGTTTTGCAATTTCATGGTGGTCTGCTATTTTCGTTGTTGGAATGAGTATCACCCCCTTTGTAAGTCCATGGTCCACCACAGATAGAATGCAGTCCTTTCCGTTGCTTGGTGGTAGGTCTGTAATCAGGTCTATTGCGCAGTTTGTGAAGCATCGGGTACTGGTTGGGCCTTTTATCGGTACTAGTGTGGGTTTGCTCGCTGACTGGTTGGCTTTGAACTCCTGGCAATGTACGCATCCCTGGACATAGTTCCTAATGAATGTTTGCATCTTTGGCCAATAGTAGTATTGTGCTACTGTGTTGATAGTTGCTTGTTCTCCAGGGTGTCCTGCTGATGGTTCGTCATGGTAATCTTTGACAATTCTGCATCGCAGTTCGATGTTTTTTGGAATATATAGTTTCCCTTTGAAGAATACTGCGGTTTGGCCATTCACTTCCTCAATTTCCCAGTTCTTTATGTCCTGAATGGTCTGTTGATCTCCATGTTTGAGCATGTCAATTATTCTCTTGATTCCACCATCAAGTTCCTTTTCTGCCAGTATTTCCTTCTGTAGTTCCAGGTTGACTGAGTTAATTATTAGATCTTTTGGAATCATCCTTAGGTATTCAATGTTGTCAGGTCCATTCATGTGATCTGGTTATTGTGAAAGTGCATCTGCGAGTGCCATCTTTGATCTGGGCATATACCTGGTGTCCATGTTGTAGACACTGAGTTCTTGGTACCAACGGTTTAGGCATCCTCAGAGTACTTGTGGTTTGTGCCAACTTTTGATGTTCTGGTGGTCCATCAAGATAATCATTGGGGATTTCGCTCCTAGGATCAGGTGTCTCCATTCTCTAAGTGCTCGGATGATGGAAAGTAGTTCTCTTTCTTCAATTACGTAGTTCTGTTCATGTGGTCCAAAGCTTTTTGATAGGAAAGATACTGGGTGGCATTTTCCATTATCATCGATCTGTGAGAGGACTGCTCCTGATGCATATTTTGATGTGTCACACTCTATCTGGAATGGGCGGTTGGTGTCTGGCATCCTTAGGACAGGTTCTTCTGTGAATTTCTTCTTGAGGTTCCTGAAGGCGTGTTCTGCTTCTGGAGTCCATTCAAAGGTCTTGTCCTTCTGTAGCATCTGGTTCAATACTTTGGCTTTGTTCGAGTAGTTCCGGATGAATTTTCGGTAGTAGTTTCCGAATCCTAGGAAGGAGCGTACTTCCTTTACTGACTTTGGTGTAGGCTATTCTGAAATTCCTGTTACTTTGGCCGATTCCATTTGGATCTTTCCTTCCTTGATGACCATGCCGAGGTATGATACTTGAGTCTGTTCAAATTCACACTTCTCCAGTTTGAGGAAAAGGTCGTTTTCTCAAAGGTGTTGGAGCACCCATTTTGTTAGTTCTTATAGGGTTTTGAGACTGTCTGAGTAGATCAGGATGTCGTCCATATAGATGATCAAGAATTTGTGGCCTTCTCGGAGCATGTCATTGAAGATATCGTCCATCATGGCTTGGAAGGTGGCCGGTGAGTTGCATAAGCCGAAGAACATGACTGTGGGCTCGAATAGTCCTCTTTCCGTGATAAATGCCACTTTCCATTGGTGTCCTTCCTTGATCCTGACGTTGTTATAGCCCCAGCGGATATCCAGTTTGGTGAAATATTTGGCACCATTTAGTTGTTCCAGTAGTGATCCGATCAATGGTAAGGAGTAGGCATTTTTGACTGTTCCACTGTTGAGGTACCTATAATCTTGACATGGTCTTAGTTTTCCGTCTTTCTTGGCTACAAAGAAGAATGGAGATTCCATTGGATGGTCGGATGTACCCTTTCCATAGATTGTCATCGAGGAAGGTGTCCAGCGCTTCGCATTCCAGTTGACTGAGTTGATAGACCTTATAGACTTTTGGGAAAAAATCTTCTTTGAGTTTGATTTCATGGTCCCATTTCCGTGATTCTGGCATATGGTCTGCTGTTTGTTCACTGAAGATGTCGAGGAAGTCATGGTATTCCTCAGGGATCATATCTTCAATTGACTTCTTCTTCTTCTTCTCATCATGTCTAAGAGAAAGAGTTTGGGAGGCTATGATTTTCACATTGATCCAGATGTCCTGTTCCTGTTCCATGGTAGTAGTTTCTGCTGTGTTGACTGAGAGATATGGGTCAAACTGTTCCTCAGTTTTGGGGATGTCCATGGTGTCAAATTTGTCTGTTTCTTTTTGCCATTAGAGGGTCTGTAATTCCCAATCAATATTCGGATTCTCTTCTTCAAACCAGAGAAGTCCAAGGATGATTCTTTGACTTCTGAGACTGGTGATTAAGAGTCAATGTTTCTTTGTTTGTCCATTGATAGTGAGATAATTTCCATGTACCTGTTAATTGTGCCAGTTTTGTTGAGGGTTCCATCTACATTTCTGATTTGTTGGATTTGTCTAGTGGTTTGGTGTCTAGTTTTAGGGTTCTTGCATAGTTCTGATCAATAAATTTTTCTCCAGCACCAGTGTCCAGCAGCACTTGCATTTCAATGGTTTGATTCAGATTTTCACTTGCAATAGAGAGAGGAATGGAAAAAGATTTATTCTTGGTCTTGCAAGCTACTAATACAGAGTGAATAGTGATTACAGAAAGGAGAGGGGCTGACGTCGAGGCAGTTCTCCTTTTTAAAAATTCTTCAAGGTCTTGGTTTCATTGCCAAGGTAGTGGTTCCTTGCTTCTTCATCCATTTGTTCTTCGAGTTTGGCAATGGCTATCTTGGCCTCATGGATGGTGAGTTTCTTCTTGGGGGTTTCTTGGTTTTGATAAGGTTTGTACTCATTCTGGTAGTTGTTTCAGTAACTTCCGGAGTTCCCGGGGTTTCAGTTGTTCTGGTTATTTCCAGGGTTTCTGGAGTTTCTGCTTCTGGAGGGGCAGAATCTGGTGAGGTGTCTGCTTTATTTGCAGTGGAAGCATTTTCCTTTGTGCATAAGACTTTCTCTCTCACTTTGGGACATGGCATTGATTGAGATATAGTCCGCAGAGGTGTCCATGGCATTGGGGTCACTTCGGTTCTGGTTTCCGGAGTTTCGGTATCCACTGTAGCATGGGTTGAAGAATCTCTTTTGATTCATGTTCTGGGTACTTGTCTTGTTGTTGTTCTGTTTTCCTTTGAGTTGATCGAAAAGGGCCTGGGTTCGGAGATAGTCTTTTTCAACTTGGGTGGCTATGTCATACCATCCTGTGATAGTTGTGGAGGGGTTTTCCCTTTGGAGGACTTGTAGCAATAGGTTTGGCTTCAGGGATTCTTAGTAGAGCATGATAATGCTCTTGGTTTCGTTTCCGAGCTTTGCCATTGCCACTAGGTTCTTGAACTTGATGTTGTGTTCATCAATAGGCTTGTCTTTTTGCCTAAGGTTTTTGAGGGCTTCGTGGGCTGCTTCTTCGGAGTAGGTTGGTGCGAATTCTTCTTCAAGGTCTAGGCAGAGTTGGCCATAGGTTCCGTAGTTGATAGTTGGGGTTCCATTCTGGGCTGTGGTCATGTTTGTGGTAAACCAGTTTTCTCTCTAGGTCTTGGCTGTTCCCTTGGTAAGGTAGGAGAGGACAAAAGAGACTTTCTTCCTGTTGGTGTTGTAGACATGGTCATTGATGTCCAGATAGATTGTGATGCTTCTTAAAAATTCTCTGAAATTTTCTGGGGTTCCATCGTATTGTTCCAGTACATTGATTCGGAGTTCTTTCATGTCAGCTGCGGGAGTTGCTATTGTAAAGCTGGGTGTGGGTGGTGGTGGTGGCGGTGGCGGCGGTAGTAGAAGTGCTTCAATGGATTCAAGAGAGGTTACTTTGGCAGATGGTAGTCCTTCAAAAAGGTTGAATTCTTCTTCGTTGTCTGAGTTTCTTGTGGTGTCAAATCCTCTGTCGGAGGATGAGTTTTTTCTTTCTGTTGGTGGTTCAGTTTCAGTTGGTTTGATTTGTCCTAGGTTTCTAGGTTCTTCTCGTATAGGACTGGTTCGTCTCGACAATGGGTTTTCTAGTTTGCTGGGACCTTCGGTCGATCAAGTTCTGGATAGACTTTGGGCTTTTGCAGAGGTCGAGGTCTGGGGTCGGGGTTCTTCTCTTGGTTTTGTTTCGGGGTTCTTGCTGGGAAGCCTCTTGAGGTGGGTCTTCCTCTGGTTCTTTCTGATGTTTTGATTTCGGGGTTCCGTCCAACTATTCAGTGGATGGTGTTGGTGATAAGCTAGTTCTTTTGTTATGAACACGAAGGGACAATTATAGAAGATGTCTATAGTTGGACTTTGGTTCAAGTTTTGAGACACACAACAAATGAGTAAACTCAGAGTCATTGAGGTTGAGTGATGTTCAGAGTAAGAAGAGGTTAGATTCTCAAGAACTAGCTAAGGAACAAGTATGCTAGGACTGAGTCTTAAATACTAGAGAGTACACTGAAAGGGGAACAAGGATGGGACTATAAGTACAAGAGGGGAACAAGGTAAGGAAAGGAACAAAGGCCGTGTCCTAAAGTAGAATAAGGTGCGCAGCATGTGGGAGTCAGGTGGTGTCTTCTAGACAGGTACAGTACATATGGTCCGGAGTAAAGGGGGCATAGAGAACAAAGGGGAAAAAGATAGGGTTTGTAACACTTGCTCTGAATAATGTTTAAACAATATCATTTATAATGATTTTATATAGGCTACTATAATTCTGAAGAATGCCTCAGAAATCTAACTATTATACTCAAAGACTTGGAATGTTTGCCTAGTAGATATGACTATATACTGTGATGCTTGTCTCAAGGGCATGTGTTTCTAGTTTCCCAACTTTAGTATTGTTTACCAAAGTTCTCTATATAGCTACTATACTTATCATACTAATCTTAGCTTATTCAATAATTCACACATTATAATTTATATTGATAATATGAACATAGTTGACATTTTCAATACCTTTTACTGTCTCTCTGCATATAACAACATTCCACAATTTGCTGTTAATATTCTGTTCTGTGGGGAATATAACCTATGTGTTTTGTATATTCCTAGAGGAAAATACAGTAGCAGATGCTATTTCATACTCAGACTTTGCATGAACTATCAAGCTAAGACCTAGTATCCAAATCATCAACTTTCAATCCCTTCAAATGCTACTGGGAACAGCAAAAAAATGAATATTACATCTTCAATAAGGGCTAGGCAACTTAATCAAAAAACCTAGTCCATAGAGTAATTGCTCTGGGAGTATGCTATTGCTTTGGATTAGGCAGTAGATATGTCTACATGGAAAACTTATAGCTCTGCACTAAACTCCTGCCTTAATTTTGTCTATAGGCATATCATGCCTGTAGACCCAACTATTAAAACTTTGTCTTTGTATACCATTTAAATATATAATTAACCATATTATATCAAACCTAACTCTATTGACTCCTACTTCTCTGGCATTTATCAATAGCTTGAGTCATACTTCTCTAATATCAGAGCTAATCAGAAGTTAGTGCTTGTCTCACATACACTCTAGGGTTGTATGTACCTCTATAACACCCCTACTATATGCAAATATATCCTTACTCTACAAGATCTTAAGCTTGTAATTTATCATTACAAGAATACCAATAACTATAAGCAGATCAAATCTTTGAAAGGAACTCCTTGTATAGTGGCAACAGTTTTAACACAATCTACTGTCACATTTCTTAGACTACCTCTATATATATAATAGTACTTTGCCCTTTGTATTACTACTATAGTTGATAGCAAGTAGAAAAGTACCAATTCAGTCTTTCTTTATTTGCTGCTTATATTGCCACTTTATAACTAATATTGCTGGTTACTTTATGTGAGCTAGTAGAACTACCTTACTTACTAAATATAGTACCCCACCTTTAATTATCTAAGCAATGGGCTAATAGTCTAGTAATAGTTTTCAGAGTTATATCTAAAAAAATCCTATTCTTGTACAAGTACTGCTATTTGCACAAGCTAGTAGTTCATAAAACAATAGTACTATTACATCCTTTATTTATTTTTATTTATTTACATTTTATATTCTTTCACCTTCTCTTCCCTGTATTTCTTTCTGTTTTGTCATATATCACTACTCTAATTGCTGCTATGGCAGCTTATTATTTCTTTGGAAAAAAAAAAGTTCTTTTGTAGCTATACTTTGATATACAAATAATTCAAATTTGGCCTCTTAGGTGCTTTCAGCTAGCTAGTTGCTACTGGATACCTAAACTCACTACACACATCCTTAGAGTACCTTCAATCTTATTAGGACACTTATTAGACTATATAAAGCCAATCAGATTTAGAAAATAAATATTATATATATAGATAATATGATTATAAGCAAGTAGTATATTATAAACTATCTGATTATTGATTTCTTCCTTGTATTTATTATTAGCAAAACCTGGGTTTGGCTCTTAGTAATAGCTAGTAGTCTGCCAAATTCTTATTACTGGCTAGTCTTGGCTGGTATGCTATAGATCTTAAGAAATTATATAGTACTATATAGACTACTATTGCACTTTATAATTTTAAAAAACTTTAATAACTAATAAACTAGCTATGTTGGAAATTAAATAATAAGTATTATAATACCCTTAGCATTGTAACAGTTGCTGCAATAGATTATAGTTTTGGTAAAATAATCATAATTCTTTATTCTGCTATATTGTTATTGTGATAGCTAATCTATAATTGGTATTTGTATTATAATATCATCATAATAGTCACATAATATTCAATATAGCTTGTTGAACTCTTATTGCTCATTGATAACCTATATTATGCCCAACATCTTGCTCTATAAATCCCAAGCTCCCTCCCTCCAAACTATACAACTTATCTGCTGTGTAACTCTCTAGTGTTACTACTATAAAGTCTATCCAAAAGAAAACCTTAGTCTCTCAGGTCTGCTCTACATGCTTTAAGAGTTTTCTTCTATGGTTCTTACTTGAAGGCTTGTGCTTATAATCATATACAAAAACTTCAAGAGAAGAAGTTTAGAAAAAAAAATCTTTTGGTACTGCTCCTCTAGTATTACTTTATAAGTCAGATTACTTTTCAGACTTAAATCTACTTGATCAATATACTGATAAAACTATTAGCTACAGAACATGCTTTCAAGCATACTATGGATAAGCTCTAGGAGCATTATGGCTGTCTTGGTGAATTATGTCAGTCTTTGTATAATAGACCAAAGCTGATTATGAATAAAACTGGATTCTAAGGATGAATCTCTATTATTAAACCCTTCTTTACCCTATAAAAGTACATTAAATGCTACTCCTTTAGGTAAGCAAAGACTATTAGTTGTTACACTTATTTTTCAATAGTTTTGATGGTACATATCTAGTTTTAGGGTTAGTACTAACCTTTATTACTCATTATAGCCAGAATAACCCTATAAAGGATGGTATTAAAATTGAGTATTATCTAAACTCTAGGTATAAAGAAGCTTACCACACAGTCAAAGAGTTTCAAGCTTCAGAACACAAGGCCTATAAATCTCATCACAAGTAGTCCAAGTGACTCTGAAAGCCTTTCAAATACTGTGCTGAATTTGAATTTGCCAAAGTTGCACTTGGATCCTTACTTTTTTAAAAAGAAGTCAATACCTTTATCAAAGTAATTAAATAGCTCAAGAAAGGTGAAGATAAGTTTAAAATCAACAATTACAAAGAATTATATGCAATATAGAATGCTAGTATGATGCTTCATACTGTGGTTTACTTTCTGAGTTAATTTTGCTAACATTATATACTAATAAGGATTTATACTCCTTGAAATATATTATAATGGCTAAATATTACTCTGGTAATGTTCATATATTCAATTTATGGTCCCACTTACTATAGAATTGGGCAATAGAATATGTTCAAAATCTAGATCTTGTACTACATTTTTAATGGAATGCTCAATATTTGTATAAATATAATAGACAACAATATGTATAATTCTTATAGAGCCTAATACTAGTAATAGTTTATATTTATTTCTTACTATTTATATGATATATGATTTACCCTTTAATAGAATACTATTGTACTTTATAATCTATACCAACAAAACCAAACTTCTATTCTAGAGATCTGCACTATATAGTATCAGTAAACTCTCTATACAGGAATAGAAAGATAGTCCAAGTATCACTCTCTAGGAAACTATTAGACTATAGCAGAATGTGGTAGCTCCTCTATCCTGGCTTAATATTAGTCTCATGGTATATATAAGCACTTATAAGGCTTAAGTTGAAGCTAAAGTATTGGATTTCTTTAGGTAATACTAAGATTAGACTGTAAGTACAATACTATAGCTCCATTTACTTAGTAGGCTGCTATAAATTGATTCTGGTGATACTAATACTCTATTAAAGTTTAAATTAGCTAGCAAAGCTACTGCAGCCATAAAGTTAATCCTGGTCTCTAAGGGCAAAGCTGATACCAAATAGAGAGACTATTCTAAGACAGATCAAATAAGCCGTAGTCTAAATAAGGGAGTATTACTCTCTACTAAACAACTTCCAAAGCAATCTAGTAAAGTCTTCTGCAAGGAGGGCCCTAAACTTCAAGCTATAGTATTAATAATATATATCCTAGAAGCAAACTCTTCTATCTTTTAATAGTACAGAGAGCAAGGAATATTAATACAAATAGACTTGCCCTGCTGCGTCCCTTGATGCGCCGAGATATTCTTGACCATCGTGATATCTTTGTATTGTCGCTCATCTATGGGCCCAAGACAATGCTTCTCATGAACGTGTATAATGACGATCAAGACACTGTGATGTGATTTATCACCGAGCGTGACGCTTCACTCCCGCCCTTTGTCTACATGGGGGGAGACTTCAACTGCCATTCATCGATGTGGGATCCTAGGGTCTCATATCACAGATCGCAGGCAGTTCAGCTGCTGAATTTTTTTTTTTTTTTTTTTTAAATCTTGCGGCGCGCCATGGCGCGTCGCTATTTATTACGCGGTGCGCAATCGCAGTCCGCGGCTAACTACGACAAATAAATGAAGTACCTAACGAATTTTAACGAGACATAAGC
>QFFD01001307.1:0-10114 GCA_003314615.1 Pholiota microspora
GCAATGGATAGATAGGGCCGTTTGGCGTATCAAGTGGTCAAGTTTGTCTGAGGCTCAGTGCATTATTCTCCCATGACTTATCACTAGATAATCGATGAAGAGGGCGGTGCTTCAGATCTTCCCACAAACAAGCGCCCACAAGTTTTTCGTCACCTGATCTCAATTAGACTTGTGCGTCAACTGTGGTCAAGACTCGAGCATCTAGTAGACACAAAGCTTTTGACACTTTTAGACGCTGAAATTTTGACTCCTTATACTCTTGTGTCTTGCTTCCACTAGCAAAAATCTACTCAAATAGAGCTACCATGACTATCAATTACTGCCATTCAACCTAATCGGTATATATTGAACTGTCCCTTTATATCCGATGCCTGGTGTCTCTATCAGGAAACCTGACTCGTTGCAGCCCACCTTTGAGAGGCTTCTTTTGATTAGGAAGTATGCCATTTCTAACCGTCTCAAGCTGTGTGTAATCCTTTGGAGTCAGAATTTTGAGGTATGCATCAAACTTCAGACATCCTGGGAAAGATGCCACGGAGCGTCCTGTTTTTTTTTCCATCATGTCCCTGGAGTCACAACTGGAGCTTATGTCCTTCTTTCTTGGGTGAAATCAGGCCCTGAACTCTGAGTTTCAATTCATAGCACATTGTGTTTGTATATCTCAATCTCTATAGGGCGAGTCTGATTCTGTATGTCAATCGATCGCCGCGTAGGATTATTGCACACCATTGGGGCCAGAGCTCATATGACAACATTGCTCCCACAAATACAACACCAGCGGGTCGCCGTTGATGCCAACATATCCGCATGTGCCCAAAGAACTTCCTTTCAGGGACAATTTGAAAATGCAGCGTGTGAGTTCCCACGATTCAATTCAATTAGCTTGATGTATCCGAACGTGTTCACTATTCCTTATGGTAGCTGTTCAACGTTCCGAGCGAGGGCTCGTGCACCTCCACAGAAAGTAAAGCATGCTACCCAAACAATGGCAGCCATGACACTAGGTGCTAATACGAACGAGTTTAACCCGAAAGGATCGAGAATTCGTTCGACGCCTAGGCAACCAAGTGCAGCAAGTGACAGTAAGATTTCTGTATCATAGTAATGTGCACGGTTCTTCAGACTCGTAATGAGTACCTACCGAAGTAGAATACACAATGAGAATTCTTACCCGGAAAGTCCCGAATGAGGACTGTGAAATTGTGAATGGGGAAAGCCAACAAAAGAGCGTGTTTTAGAGAGATCCTTCAGACGAATATAAAATAAAGTCGCCAGATGTCCTAAGGAGATTAAATCCAAGAAGATTGAGCAAGACGATCAGGAGTTGAAGAAAAACTTTGGGCGCCTGTCACTCACAGACAATCACGCGGCTTTGTCAGCCGGTCAGAAGCGCGCCGGCGGCAAAAATACTGCTGCCGCACAAACTTGGAACAAGCCACCATGTCGTCCGATGCTCAGTCGGAGAATCTTGCTTCAAATTGATGACCAACTGGACGAAGCTGTCACGCGGAGAGGAGGAGGAGGAGGAGGAGGAGGAGGAGGAGGAGGAAAGCCTACAGGCTCGCTCCACGTCGACCCCGTGGGGCACCCCTCCTGTGCAAACTGACACTGTCTCGTCGCCTCCTACGCCAGACTTGGGCCTCGGAGACTTTAGCTTACCCTCTTTCACCAGGGATCCAAATTTACCCCCGTTCAAACGGCTCGTGAACCCAAACCTACGCGAACGAAGACGTGGAGTTGCGCGTCGAATGATTCAGGTACCTGCGAGTACTACGGTGCGTACCTTATTGCTTTGTTCCACATCACAATGTCATTCTGTCGCGCTTTTTTTGTCCCTTATAAGAACGATGTTCTGACTGAAAACCTATTTTCAACATATATCTGCTCGGGTTTTTTCTTCCAATTAAACACGTTGGCTAAACCTCAGTCACCAAGCGACTTCTTCGCGAGTTGCCAACTCATTCTCATTCACCGCCCTTCGCAATGACGCATTCACCACCCATTGTCCGCTACGCTTGAACACACGCTCCTCGTCCGCTCACCACTTAACTATGCCCACCGCCCTCGATACCACAGCAACAAGACATCACCGCCTCCCTCCGCGATGGTATACTCAGCCTCGCGATCTACTGCGGGCCACCCTTCGTAGGTGACGATGAGGAGTTCATAACCGTGCTGTGAGGCGTGACGGGCTGTGTGGGGCGTGTGCGTATGGATGCATAAGGCTGGGGTGAGATGTGGGTGTGATCCAAATGCGTGAACCGGCGGCTGCAAAGCTTCAAGACCTCAAGATTTCAAATCGTCAAGACTTCAAGACTCAAAGCTCAAGGCTCAGGTTTACCTCAAGCGGACATTCAAGATTCGATATTGAGACGCTCAAGATGGCGTAAGATTGTCTGAGAGACTGAGTGTGTGCGTGCGATTCACAACCCCGACCCCACTGCATGCCCTCAAGACGTTTTATACCGATAAGCGCTCAACGCTGTGTCCGAGTCAGTGTCCAAGTCGCTCAGTCCTCAGTTTCAGTTCCACTTTTTTTTTGCTTCTGCGATCGTATACCTCTTGCCTGCTCCAATTGCTCAACGTTCGACAACAACTTTCCCTCAAGCATCCACCTTCAACTTCACGTCGGGCTCCAAAATTCAAGCACCCTCAATCTTCAAAAGTTTGACTTCTCGGACACCAATCAAGTCTGAAACCATGTGTGATGCTTAAATTCCATGATTGACATCGACATCACTTTGATTCTCAGTCTCCAGATCGTATGTATATAGCGTTAGCGTGCATGGTCCATTTTCTTTTTGTTTCTTTTTTTGCATTGTAGATATCATTTCTTGCTCGCATCACCTCTTCTTCTTTCAAGCCATGTCTGTTACCGCCCAATCTTGCTCCTGCCGACGTCGACTCTGTACATTTTCCTGTCCTCATTGCTTGTCTCTTCCTGCTCGTCACCTTGGTTTTGTTCCTCGTTCCTGCTGATCTCACACTGACTCCCTCGTTCTTGCATTCTTGTTTATCCATATCCTATCCGTGTCCTGGTCTATATTACATCCATCCTCGTCGACTCCTTTGGGAGTCGTCTGCATCATTTTATTCAGACTTCTGACTTGCCCATATTTCCTTCTTGCATCCACTTCGACAATTACACTTTACACTCCATCCATTCCATCCATTCTGTTTTGTCCACCAATCTCATTGTACCATACATACCCTATCGCTCTGATTATGTTATAATACCTGTCCTCCTCGCTCAATATTTGTTTTTTGTATCATATATACCAGCACTGAACGTTGAACATTCATACAATTTGTTTTTTTGTATGATAAATATGGTCGGGGCCCTTTCAATCTACTTGGAGCGCTGAGCCGAAAGACGTGCCCATGAGTGAGAGAAAGCTTAACGTCGTTTCTGACTAATTCACATGACGAACAAACTTTCGTCAACCACTTTGATTGGACACTACGACCCAACTACAACCTTAAATCCTACAGGACTTGAGCTATTCGCGGATTTCTGCCTATTGTTATCTATTTTCCATGGTGCACGTATTTTTATGGACAAATGCACTCTAGCGCAATGGGCTCGCGCAACGACCCCGTGTCCGGCTACGTATTTCACATCACATGCACGAATTGTTGAACTAAAATTTTGAACAACTTCAACGAACGTCGCAAACATTCAATAAACTTTGACTTGACATTACCAATTTGTACCTACGGGACTTCAACCGTTCCCCGTTCGCTCACTCCTGGCTAGCTTTCTTTATCTTCTTTGGTGCTTATATCTTGTCAATGGAGTTCCCAGTGGGTTTCAAATTCAAATCCAATCCATGCACACCAGCGCAATGGGCTCGCGTAATGCACCGGGACGACTACTTTTATATGGATCCTGATTCCGATGTATACGAGTCTCGCGCTTGGTGGGAGAATCTATCTCCGTGGTTCCAAGAGCAAGGATATACCCTCTACAGCCAAAAAGATTTCGATCGGGAAATTGGTAAATGGGTAGAAGCTCCCACCTCAGTCTATACTGGAGCGACATGTTTTCCTTATGCATACATAGGTGGCGACGGAGATTGTGATATGGAGGGTGGACACATCTTGCAGACGCGGCATTTCTACGTAGGCTTAAGGTAGATTATCCAACGCAGCCTTGTACTGATAAATCTACAGGCACGTCTGGTATTTGCACAAGACTCCCTGTCGCGCCACGTCTGCATCAAAATTCTGAGGCCGAACTCTGATGAATACAAGATTATCAGCCTCTTGTATGAATACTCGAAGTCGTGGAATGAGAGCAATTTTCCCTGCATCACGCCTGTATTGGACATCTTCAGCAACGGAAAATTCCAATTTGCTGTCTTCCCAAGGTGAGGTCTCTTGAATATATGGCATTTATAAGTATGTTAATACTCCTCAGGTGGGATGGTGATTTAGACAGGCAACTCCCATGGTATAACTCAATGGGTGAAATCTTGGATTTCATTCGCTGCACGCTGAAGGTAGGTTGAAGTATCACGCAACAATTTTTGTGTTTGTTTGACGATGCGAGCCAACTAAAACAGGGCCTATGTTTCTTACACGATAACAGGATATTCCACAGGGCAAGTTTACATATGATTATTGTATCCTAACCTAACCTGGCTATAGGATATCCACGACGGCAATATTCTCGTCAACCACTTTGGTTGTGGTTCTGTGATGCATACACAGAGCAACTTGCTGCGCCAGGAACTTCGATCAATGGGTCAACTCACTTATGCATATACAGACTTCGACCTTTCTCTTCTCCTGCCTGCCAATGCAGATATTAAGGCATATCAATTGCCAATCACCACCTCATACTCAGGTGTATTGGATAGACCATATGGCGCTATCCACGGGGAATTATATTTTAACCCTTTTGCCTATGATGTAGGCTGTTTAGGCATCACTTTGGCCGAACAATTTCAGGTATGCGATCTTCGACACAAATAATTGATTTTTAAACTCACCTGTTTACAGCATCTATGTGCATCGCTTCCTATCCTAGCTCCTTTGATGGACGGAATGTTGACTAGTGACATTGCAAAAAGATTTACTGCTCACGAAGCACTAGCCTTCTTTGACGAAAATCGACCTAAGCTTTCCGAATATGAAAGTCTTGAGCCGGAAAAACGACACGGTAGATACGATTGGGCAACATACGATCGATGGTCCAGTGTACCTCCTACATTTGTAGGGATATGGGCCAAGTATCGAGAGCGCCGCCCTTCTTACTTTGTGCAACGAATTGTCGGCCCATTGTGTCAACGTGTTTGGGGGCTGAATTTGGTATATTCGATCCGATATATCTTAGGACTCGAGTTTCTGAGATCAATATTTTGACGGTTGCACTGCGATGTAAGTACTTCAATCTAGAGTACTACATAGAATTTTGCGAGGACTTCGGTAAGACGGCGACTTTTGTACCTTCTCGTTAGCAATACTAGTATCTATGCATAACGACTCTGTCTTGAGGCATCCATCGATGATGAAGAGCTGAATTTCTGGGCGCCACATGAATACAATACCAGAGTTCTAGTAACAAGCTTGACGCGTTTGAAGTCTGGCCATCGCGCGTGCACCCGTGACCGCGGAGGTAAAGCTCGAATGTGCAGAGCTTTCAACTTGCTTTCAACTCGGAGCTTCAACGCAAACACTCTGTGCTCCAACTGCTGTTCTTTATGGCCCTGTTACCTTCGTTCTCTCATAAATGGTAAAATTGACTCCTGCAGATTGGCTTCGCAGAATGGGCCGGGACGACTACTTTTTCCTAGAGCCTGATGATAGCATTGACGAGTCTCGCACCTGGTGGGATGACTTGGCTCCATGGTTTCAAGGCCAAGGATATACTCTGTATAGGAGGAAATACCCATATTCAGACAACACATATTATGTAGACGAACCTACCTTGGACTACTCTGCGGAGCCAGTTTTTCCTTATGCACACATAGGTGGCGATTGTGCCTATGGCTGTACTATGGCTGAATGCAGTTTGCATTTGCAGGACACCTATGTATGTGGATACTTGACATTCTGAGAAACTTCTGCTAATGTTCGCAACAGCCACGTCTAGTGTTTGCACAGGATTCCCAGTCTCGACACGTTTGCATCAAACTCCTTAGGCCTAACTCCGATGAATACAAGATCATCAAGTTCCTGCAAGAGCAGTCAAAGTCTTGGACCGAGGACACCTTTCCTTGTGTAGTCCCTGTACTGGATGTCATAAGCAACACGAAGTACCACTTCGCAGTGTTTCCAAGGTGAGTACAAGAAAGATTTCACGTATCTTAGAGTATTCAAGGTGTTATAGGTGGGACGGTGCGTTAGAAAAGCAGTATCCGTATTTTAATACATTTGGAGAAGTGTTGGATTCTATTCGATGCATGCTGAAGGTAGCCGTTGTCCCGCTGTTGTGGTACACTTATTAACAAAAGTCCCTAGGGTTTATGTTACTTGCACGACAACAGAATCTTTCACAGGGTACGCCTCCATATATACGATTTAGCTTTCGTTTAATACCATGAACATACACAGGATATTCATGACGGAAATATTCTCAGCAACCATTTTGGTTGCGCTTATGATTATCATATGGAAAATAACCTGCTTCGCCAGGAACTTCGTTCAACGGGACGGCTCATGTATGCGCTCACCGATTTTGATCTCTCTCTCATGCTGCCTGCTACTGTGGATGTCAGAACATTTCGGTTACCGATTTCGGAATCGTGGCCAGGTGCACCCGACAAACCGTATGGCGCTATTCATGGCGAACTATACTTCAACCCATTCGCATTCGATGTAGCTTGTCTAGGCATCACATTTGCTGAGCGCTTCCAGGTCTGAACTCCCTAACCTTTTCAATTAAGCGGTACTGAATATTATTTCCAGCATCTGTGTGCTTCGTGTCCTATCTTATCCCCTTTGATAGGCGGAATGTTGACGGCCAATATTGACAAAAGGTTCACTGCCCATGATGCACTGATTTTCTTTGATGAAAATCGTCCCAAAATATCCGACTACGAAGCACTTACACCGCAGATAAGAGACTACAGAGACAATTGGAAAACATACAATAGGTGGTCAAGTATGCCCCCAGAGTTTTTGCAAGTTTGGTCAAAGTATCGAGAGCAACAGCCTTCTTACTTTATGCAATGGGTTGTCGGCCCCTTGTGTCGCCGTGTCTGGGGGCAGGATTTGGTATATTCAATAAGATCGCTTCTACGTTTTGAATTTCTAAAACCTGTTGCTCGGTGGCTCGGTTGGACGACTTCATGTAGGCTGTTATCATAATATTGTTCTTAACTTTCGGACCCAATATTTCTGAATACTAGTAACTGTCTCTGCGCTAGATGAGTAAATATCGGGGTGCTATTTTTGTCGAAATCAAAGAGACAACTGAGAATTTGGTGCGCGGCAAATCAAGCCTAAATGGTGTGTTTTACGAGAAACCGTGTTACTGGTTGGTACTCGAGTTGCAGTTCAGTATATTCGTCACCGAACAGTATCAGATGTTCAGTCCATCGTCTTCGCAAGCGACAGAAAACTTGGTAGTCGGTACAAAAGACACGTTAAAGGAATACTAGAGTGCGCTTGATGCTTAGGCGAGAGAGCGTTGTATAGGCAACCTGTTAGTAAACGAAGGAAGTATTCGAGAATGAAAATCCACATGTACGTGCCCCGTATACGAATATGATGAGTATTATTATTCCTGTAGGTGGCGACAACATCTCGCCAGGTGGGCCACAGTTACATTTACATCTCGAGTTGTTAGAACTATGCCACTAAGCACGCTGCTCAGCGTTAGGACGTCAGTATCAAATTCAAACCGCATCACCAGAGACATACCTTGAACCTCCTTCAATCCCTGATAGGGGCGCAGGACATCTCATATATCTTGTGTAAACATATGGAACCCTAGAGAAAATGAAGTCGCTATCCATTTTCTAAAGAATACAATTCTCCATCAAGGTCATCGAGCAACGTAAGATATAGCAGTGCAAACACAAAGGATCTCAACAGGCTCTATGTCGTTGTGCTCTGCGCGTTTCTTCACTGCTTCACTCATGGAGTTTTGCAGCTGTGATTACTCCCATTGATGAGAGAATACACACCACCGCAAAACTTTTTTTGACCTGATGAGACTCTCGGTCTTGAGATCGAGCTCTAGTATCAATCCATTTGTGCGGAGAGAACCTTCAACCTGAGTGAGTCACTCCTCCAGAGACCGACAGTTTGACAGAGTAAAAGCTCCGATCTCCCCTCAGCATAGCTCGGGTGGAAAGTCTTGGAAAGGCAGGAAGGCAATATGAGTGCGACGTTATGACAAGTTCTCCAAGTTCGCTGCCACGGGTTGACAGACAGACCAACGCCTTTATGTGGGGAATTGCGGAGCTCGTAACATGGATTCTTGATAGTTCTGTGGATAGAAGGTGGTGGATTGGAAGAAGTTTTATATAATTTTGAAGATGTGCGAACGACCGTGTCCAACTATTTCACATCACATGTACGAAATGTTGAATTGAAATTCTGAACAAACGTTGCGACATCCAACACACTGCTTGACTTGACATTGCACCTTGAACCTAGAGGACTTAGCCAGTCTGTTTGGTGACTCCTGACTAGCTTTATCTATCTTTTTGGTGCTCATAACTTTGCCGTCTTCCAATGGTCAAGTTCCAATTCGATCCATGCACTCCCGCGGAATGGGCTCGTACAATGCACCGGGACGACTACTTTTTTCTGGATCCTGATTCTAATGTATATGAGGCTCGTGCTTGGTGGGATAACTTAGCACCGTGGTTCCAAGAGCATGGATATACTCTTTACAGACAGAAAGACTACAATCCGAACCTTGTCAAATATGTAGAAGCTCCCACCTCTGTCTATACTGGAACAACATGTTTTCCTTACGCATACATAGGTGGCGACGGTGATTGTGATATGAAGGATGGATGCATCTTTCAGACGCGACATTTCTACGTGAGTTTACGATGGATAATACAATAAAGCCTTGTGCTGATAAATTCACAGGCGCGTCTGGTGTTTGCACAAGACTCCCAGTCGCGCCACGTCTGCATCAGAATCCTCAGGCCAAACTCTGACGAATACAAGATCATCAGCCTCTTGCATCAACACTCAAAGTCTTGGGACGGGAACAACTTTCCCTGCGTCACACCTGTATTGGACATCTTTGGCAACGAAAAGTTCCAATTTGCAGTCTTCCCAAGGTGAGGTCTCATGTATTGTATAGCCTTTACGAGTATGTAAAGACTCTTCAGGTGGGATGGTGATTTAGACGAGCAACTCCCTTGGTATAACTCGATGGGTGAAATCTTGGATTTCATTCGCTGCACGCTGAAGGCAGGTCAAAGTTTGTGCGAACTTCCGTGTTTATTAAATGATGCAAATCCATTGGAACAGGGCCTATGCTACCTACACGATAACAGAATATTCCATAGAGCAAGTTCCTATACGACTCTTGTTTTATAGTCTAACCAGTCTATAGGATATCCACGACGGAAATTTTCTCGTCAACCACTTCGGTTGTGGTTCTGTAATGCACACACGGAGCAACTTGCTGCGCCAGGAACTTCGATCAACGGGTCAACTTACTTATGCGTATACAGACTTCGACCTTTCTCTTCTCCTGCCTGCCGATGCAGATATTAAAACGTATCAATTGCCCATCACCGCCTCATATTCAGGTGTATTTGAGAGGCCATATGGCGCCATCCATGGGGAATTGTATTTTAACCCTTTCGCGTATGATGTAGGCTGTTTGGGCATAATGTTGGCTGATCAATTTCAGGTATGCGCTCTTCTTTACAATTATCTGATTTTCAACGAATTCACCCATTTACAGCATCTTTGCGCATCGCTTCCTATCCTAGCTCCTTTGATGGACGGAATGTTGACTAGTGACATTACAAAAAGATTTACTGCTTACGAAGCACTAGCTTTCTTTGACGAAAATCGACCTAAACTTTACGAATACGAAGCTCTTGAACCGGAAGAAAGAGACGGCACATATGATTGGAAAACATATGATCGATGGTCCAGCGTACCGCCTACATTTTTAGGGATATGGGCT
>QFFD01001308.1:0-33935 GCA_003314615.1 Pholiota microspora
GAATATATGAAAAAGGAAAGGGAATAGGAGAGAGACAAATGAAAGGTGAAGGCCATGGCGTATATATCTTAACAATTAAAAGTTCGTCTTTTGTACCGAGCTCTGAAAGCTCCAGAGCACGAGCAAGTGACTGGAATTCTTCCTTTAGTTTGAATGAAGAGATTGGTTTTGTAAATACCTGTGTCATTGCGTTCACAGCTATGCGGTTTGAGCGCGCAGCACTGCTGGCATTGTTTAAATTCACTAATTACACGCAACGCAACGCGACGCGCTCTACTTAATGACAGTCTTGGCCAAGTCTTGGCGTCATCAACGCATCACTGCGTAGTTGTGCCGTGGACAGATCCGGAACGGCAAGCATCGGCAAGCGTGACTATACACCACCTGGTGAACCACCTCTCTACCTTCATTTTTTTGGGAAAAAGTACTTGGAGTGTATTAAGAGTGACTATTAATGGTTGTATACAAGATTCCAAGCCAAACGAGCCAGCCAATGTTGAGATATTCACAACTGGCTCATGTGGTGGGGTGGCTCAGGTGGGGGGGTAGGTTAGTATCTCCGGAATCCCGGACCACATGTTGCGCGATAAGTCCTTCCATTGACTTGCAAACCTCGAACATATTGATTATCAGTCAAGCTATGGCTCAAGCACATTCTAGCTGTCTATCACTTCCACTTGGAACTAACTTGGGACGCGATATTACCGTAACCTTCTTTTTGCACGCAAGGTCGGCAGGTGTCAGCAGGCTCACCACGATGCACGCACAGCCACGCATGGAATTCCCTATATCAGACCGAACAAGACTCGGATGTTCCATGAAACTTGGTAGTACAAGCGTCGAATGGGCAGGGCTATGCGAATCGCGACTCGACTGCCCGATAGCCTATATTGTTACCAAGCATTAACGGTTATTTTACACCGATGTCTAGGCTGGCCAGTGGTCTGGGAATTTTCTGTGGCATTTCTAAGGTGGGAGCGATCTCTTCGTTCATTGAATCATATGCGACGCTGCTGGCTGCTGTCTGATCGTGAGATCGGTGGCTTGTGCAGGATGTAGGATACTATAGAGGACATCTACATCGATTTCTTCTCGGTTTATTTCTACTTGTCTCTCATCCAACTCTAGCATGAGCCTGTCCTGGACAACTTTTTCGTTTATCTTCTCAATTCTGTTGGCATACATTGTTCTTGTACGGAACAAGAAAAAAAATGGCCCCTATCCTCCTGGACCAAAGCCACTGCCTGTCATTGGAAATATGCTGGATTTTCCGACTAGTAATCAAGGCGAGGTATACATGAGCTGGAGCAAAAAATATAATAGTGAGTCTCATAGTCTTATGATGAATACTCGATTTTTTGATCTACATCGTTACAGGTGATATTGTCTTTGCCAGTGCCTTTGGAACGAACATTCTTGTTCTTAACAAAAAAGAAGACGCAGACGAACTCTTCGACAGACGAGCTCGAATATATTCTGGTAGACCTATCATACCGACTGTCCCTTTGTGAGTTTCTGATTTTTCCCTACGATCAAGAACCGATATCCCATGAAGTCAATGAACATCATTTTAGGCTAGGATGGGAAGGCATGGTGTCGCTCTTGTCGTATGGAAATTATTGGCGGCTTTGCAGAAAAATATGCCAACAACACTTCAACAAAGAAGCTGCACGAAAATATGAACCAATCATACAGGAAAAGGTCCACAAATTGCTAGTTGGCCTGCTGGAGGACCCTCAGAATTTTGCAGCGCACAACAAAATGTAGGTTTTGGTATGCTGATGATGAATTTAATCTAGCAAACTTTCTGACTTCAAAAATTCTACAGGGTATCTACGTCAATAACACTGGCTATGATGTGTGGGTATCAAGTAAAAACAATCGAAGACCCCTTGGTCACTGCCGCTGATCAAATGCTCAGCTTGGGTGGTAGTGTGTTGACGCACGAAGGATCTTTGATTAATATTTTTCCTGTCCTCCGATTTATACCCCCATGGTTTCCTGGCGCTTCATCTCGAAGGATCGCTGCAAGAGCTCGGGATCTTTCCTCGATGATGCAGAGGACTATGGCGAATTTCTTGGAAAAATCCATGGTAAGTCCATCGTTCACCGATCCTTTGTCGGACATTCAGTGGATAGGACTGAAGAATAGCTTATGTCAGGCAGATGGAACAGCTGTTCCATCTCTCATGTCGGACTTCGGAGATACACAAGCAGCGCAGGATTTTTCAGAAGAAAAGAGAAGGGCCATAGCTGACGTCGCATTTACGACATATAGCGGTAAGTCAATACACTGCCCTATTGTATGTTTTCTCAGCGGATTTGCATTTTGCGGGTTCAAGCTGCCTCTGATACAGTACGTATTGATCCCTGAGCTGTCCAACTACTGGCTGATCGCTAATTGCTTTACAAAGACCATATCTGCGACGTCAACATTTTTCTACCTCATGGCAGTCAATCCGACAATACAGAAAATAGCACAACAAGACATCGATCGAATAATTGGTTCTTCGCGCCTTCCAGATTTTGCAGACCGGCGGTCCCTACCATATATTGATGCGATATACCGTGAAGTTATGCGGTACCAACAATCACTTCATTTGGGTGCTCCGCATGCCGCTTCTGAGGCTGACTTTTACAAGGGCTATCTCATACCTAAGGGTAAGATACATCACTATTACATCAACTGATATTTGACTGGCGGTCTAATTTATAGGAACACTAGTCATAGGAAACATTTGGTCGGCGTCATAGTATTTGAGGGTCTTGATTCTTTTCTGACTTTGTGTTATTTTGTTGTACAGGGCAATGACACACAATGAGGATATCTACCCTGACCCATATTCTTTTGTCCCCGAGCGACACCTCCAAGAAAACGGGGAGCTGTGCGAAAATGGCCGTATATTCGCCTATGGCTACGGACGAAGGTAAATAACTTCTATCTTCGTGATCGTTTGGCTGAATGCATGTGAGCAGGATTTGCGTTGGAAAACATGTAGCGAGCTCGATTGTAAGGCAATTCCTCTAAAACAGTCCTCATGCGATGCTTGTTCACAGGCTAATCACCTCTTAACAAAAGTTATGGAAGATTATGGCCTCCGTCCTCGCTTGCTATGATATAAGTAAAGAAAAAGACGAGCAGGGCAACGAAATTGAAGTGAATGATGAGTATATTACCGACGGTCTCTTGACGTGAGTCTCTTGCATAGTGTTCAAGTTAATCATGCTGAATATTGAGTAATATAGCCACAAGAGACCTTTCAAGTGCTCTATCAAACCCCGGAGTCCCATCTGCAAAGAACTCATATCTGAGTTGCAGAAAAGTAGTCTTTGACCATCTGCCATAAATCAGTGCTGGGCGGACAAAATTTGGATAACTTCTAAATAACTTCTGTATTATTTAGTCCGACAATACTGCAACATTTTCAATAGAAGTTTCTTTAGCTGTCTCAAAATATTGCAATTTGAATTCGAAGGTCTTCATATGCAGTACTATGGTACTTTGCTCGGAGGGCACTTGGAAGTAACTCGGTACTAGTGCAGCCGTGATCTAATTTTAACTTGCGTGTATAAGCGCTGGAGCATGTGATCTCGGAAAATTCGCGCGACAAGCTTTGTCGAAGCGACTTCCACTTAACTTCAAGCCTTGAACTCTTTCCTGACCATAGTTCTCTGACTATCAAACTTATCATTCGGGAATCGATACCTCCAAGTATTTCCACTGGTCTCAATAACATTACCAATGTTATCTCGCTGTAAATTACCCACACAGTTGTCGAGAACAGCTTCGGCATGTACGTCCACTACTTAACACGTCTACGTGCTGGAACTGATTTCCTTTCCAGCCCGCGTATGCTCCTGTTCGAGCTCATCAAGGTTCAATAAAAAGTATAATACCACCTCTAACCTTTCAAGTGCGCCCCAAGCAGGACAATCAACGCGAGTAGAACCACCTCAAATATATCCGTAAGTCTTGCAAGCTAAATTCACGTTCGTGCTTTCAATTTTTTTGTTCAAACAGCGCTTATCTACAAGATATCGATGACACTCCACTACCACCGAGGAAAAGGTCACGGAAAGCTCCAATAATCCCATCTGCCCCGCGCCAAACTATGACGGAACGCGAATCGAAGGTCCTCACCAACATGCTCGATCTAATATTTGCATCAAATGGAGAGCCTGGTCCATCATCTATTTACCCAGATATATCTCAACCTCAATCTCAAATCGGGGCTGGTGTTGGCCCAGTTCAGGTTGATGACCTATTCCGCCGACTCCGCCGCCTCAATAGACGGAAACCTACAACAAAAGCTCGCGCCGCAACCATAGAGATGTTTGATTTGAAGAAGGAAGAAATGCACCAGTGCAAGGATGACCAGGAGTTACTCGAATGGGCAATCAAGGAGGTCTTCGACGAGTCAGTGCGGTACGAAAATGCGGCCAAGCAAGTTGCTGAAGCAGCTATCAAGGAGGGCCAAATACAAAAAAATGCTCCTCCTCTCCAATCTCCAATCTATCACTTAATGATTGCCCACCTTATGCGAACATTCCGCGACCATTACCACGACCCCAATCTCGCTCTATATATCTTCAACTATGCCCAGAAACTTTCCATCGTATCCTATGCCTTCGGCTGTTCGACAGATTCATATAACGAGCTCATTGAAACACGGTGGTATTGCTTCAAAGATCTACAAGGGGTTCTAGACGCAGTGAAAGAAATGACAGTGAATGCCGTTCCTGCCAATACCCAAACACATAAACTGCTGGACCGGATACGACATGATCTAGTCACAAGCGACTCAATAATGCAGGCTGAGAACTCTAGGGTCTTAACGCTCATAGAAGACGCATTAAGCCGGTTGACAGGCGAAAAGGTGGTCTCTCGGAAAACTTTAGGAGCTTGGAAGACCACAGTAGCAGAGGACGACAAAGATGGTTTCGACGACTGGTCTAGCACTGCTCTTCTGAGCTTCAACCCCAAACCTATGATTAAACGGTGGAAACGCTACTAGATTCATCACCCGGCGCGGTTATTCAGACTATGGTATATTCAACTAAGGTAGAAATATTTGCTAGAAATATAATCGAAAGGAAATTCCGTCCAAAAGATACATGTAAAATACTCCATTTGTAAACTCCAGGTAAGGCTACCGGTCTCGGCGTCTTGATCGATTTCTGTACTTCTTGGGAACCGGAATATTAGAGACAGCTCCTAGACCATGAGCAGGTTTGTAGTCATCGTCCACTTCATCACAATGCAGGTGCAGTAATAGATTGTACACAAAGATTTGTTCATATCTGCAGCGGCACAAAATGAATCAAAGAGCAAGTGGTAGCGATAATAATGCACTTACTGCGCATTTGTGAAAACTACGGCCATAGAGTCTGAGTTGCATCGCAGTAAGTTGGGTGCCATTACCAATGCGAGGTTGGCCGGTGTCATTTTTGTTATTACTTGAGTGCGATCTTCAAGGAACAGCTGAAGGAAGCTAATGACAAAAAGTACCACACGGCGATTGATGGTTGGCAGCCGCTCCACAATCTGTATACATGCTTCAGGATCTTTAGAATTCTGAATGCATTCGTTGTACAATTCTTCGGGTATAAGAGGGTCGCACAGTTCACGCAACCACAATTTCATGAGCGAGGCCAGAACATGGGGATCGTCCACGCTGTCGAGGGTATAATATCCTCGGTCGATACGCAGCTTCAAGCCAGACACCGAGTCATTATCGCCTGGCACGCGGAATATTCCCTCCGATTTAGTGCCACCCAGCGCCAGAATTCCATCCGCAAGAAACGGAAGGATGATGGGTATCTTTTGGTGAGGATAGTTACGTTCCTGCAGCCTGATGATAGCATCTAGAGATTCCCCAAACGTGGAAGGATTAAAGGCGGCGTCCTAGGTATAAGTACTCAGTTATACATAGTCCTCTGACTGAATAATACATGGCCGACTCACCGACGCTGTTTCAATTTCTGCTATCATGGGAGGCTTTCCACGAGGACCCTTCTTCGAAATTGAGCTGAGGCGGCGCAAACAATATTTAGCCATGACATCAACCCTCCCCTCCTGTTGGTTGGTGTGGTTCTGAATGAACCCTTGCAAGTAGGCTTCAAAGTTCTTGGACGGTGGGAACGTGATTAGCAGCACGCATAGGAGTTGCCAGCCTTTGAAGACGCTTTCTCTATTACAGGATAAATTACCAACGCGGAGGGTATTATACGGACATTACTCACTTGTTTGGATTATTCGTCAACTGTTTCATCACCTGACAGTAGATTTCATCTCTCAATTCACCGTGTTTGAGGCCCTCGCTCAATAACCACCTTTCTTCTTCAAGAATACCGATGGCCTGCGTTGTCAAAGACGTAGTCGAGGCATTAAAGGAATTGACCAGGATATTATGGCTATCAGACTGCACGCGGACGTTGACAGCCTTTTCACGTTCACGGTCTCCCATGATATGTTGGATGACCTTAAAGACTTTGACAGCGTCTCTTTGCAACGTGGGCCTCAACATAAGGAGCGGGGACGATAGGGGAACCTGTAAATACATATGTTTATTTCATATCGGAGAAATCTCTGGAAAGGAGAAAAAATATACCTTTTGCCATGTCATCAACTGTGCGACTGGAACCCTTCTTCTGAATATGAAACCCGTCCGGTGAGTTGAGAAATATTGCCTAGCATAGTCTGACTCCGAGAAGTGCTGAATATCTGATGCGAGAGCATGTGGAAGGATTGGATACGTCCTGCGAAAGACATTAGAATGTTTCTTTGACTTGATTCGTCAAATAATTTACCCTGATGCGAGAGTGGCTACAGATGCTCCTGGAAACAAAAAACTTGCGTTCGAAGTTTCGACCGATATTGGTTTGCCATTAGCTCTGTTCTTCACGGGGCTCATTTGCAAGGTAGCAGCTATTGATTGACGGCATTTAGTGTATAATTGAAACTATGATCGTGGTCAAATCTCACCAGGGTTCAGTATGGGACTACTGATTCCTTTACCACCGACGGTTGGACGATGCCTTGGTGTCTCTGGAATAGGACGTGAAGGGGACGGGGGGATCTGTTGGCCCCTACTCCTGGATGGCGTAAGCGACAAGTCATCCTTGGAAAGGATAGACCCAAAGTTATAACTGTCAATAGTAGATGTTTCGGTAGAAGGTTTTATGACGGAATAGTTTCCACTTTCGGAATGTGAGGTCGATAATATTTCCAAGGCAGCAGCTAGACTCTGGGGTTTTTGAGCACGATGGGGTGTATATGTAGATGACTTCGATCTTGGACGAGTAGGAGATTCAGGCTCTCGCGGTATTTGATCATTTCTCGATCTCCTGCTTGGAGATTCATGGTCTTGGGGAACTGTCAACCGGTCTTTATTATCATCTTTGAATGAGGCTCCAGAAGGAGCACTGGCGATAGAAGGTGGCGCTGAATGATCTGTAGAGTTTGGAGAGCCTGGAATAGGAGTTAATTGAACACTGATTAAATTGTGCCGCTTCGACATAGAGGAATAATTATGCATGTTCGGCTCGGTAGATATAGATTTGCGAATTGTATTTTTGATGCCATTATTTGGTTGGGATTCACTCGGTTGAACAGACAGACGAACGGAATCCTTGGATAGAGCCTATAATATACTTGAATTAGCTACGCAACGAGCTAGCGATAATTCAGCGCACTTTATTGCTGGCAATAGGCATCAATTTCGAGAAATGGTCGAATGTAGTCTGTGACAAGCGACGACCGGCGGCAGTGTTCTGAATGGTGAAGGTTTATAACTCTATTGGTATCGACGTTTCTTTCGCATTTGGATAGATAACGCACCTGAAGGATGCCCAAAGGAATAACGAACCCAGATGGGCGCTCCCATTTAGTTTCACCCGTCTTCGTTTGATAATAATAGGGCAAGCCGTCCCGAGACTCGTCGCTGAGCTCCCACCATTCTCCTTCTTCGCTGGGAGGAAGCCTGCATGACGTTCTTTAGTTCATGATCCACGCTATCACACCATTTTGGAACTTACACAAAAGTACCGACAGGGGGGTCCCAGCTAACCTGGCCAGTAGCAGGACACGCAAAAAAGGATGTCTGGCTCTGTAGACTTCAGGTGTTGGAATGAGCCGACACGTGTATCGATTGGGAAATACCTGAGGATCGACTAATGTGACCCAGAAATTTGAACCCCACGTCGCGTCGTCTCCATCGTGGCCGGGAGCTGTTGCAGCGAAAGTGGGACGCGTCGGGGACTTCAACGAGGCCTGTCTCGAGGCCGGGGGTGGAGATTTTCCAATGTGAGAAGAAGTGGACGGTTGCCTGGATATCCCCGGGTTGACGAGAGTGGACGCGGTCGGGGGTGGTGTTTGAGAGGAGGAAAGGAGCTGGTTTGGGGAAATATTGGTGCTGACGGTCAGTGGCATGAGGTGCAAGCAAATGCACAGGGTATCACTTTGCAGAAAAGTAAGGGTATGGACAAAGGCACATCGTGAATGAAATGAATGCAACACAGAGCCAGGAAGCGACAGCTCCAGGGCCCGATCTAGATTAGATTAGATTAGATTTAAATTATAGCCGCCCCTTGGCTGCCTCTACAAATCCCTCCAGCACCGACACGTCCTCGTTCCCCTCCGCAATCGAACGCTCAACCCGTCCATATATCTGCGCCATTCCGTGGTATATATCTCCCTCTCCCCCACCCACAAACCCAGCAATCTCCTCCATTTCCCCAACCCATCGATAAGCTTTAGGAATCATCGCAGGCACTGCGCGTGTGATCCGCTCCAGCAGTTCTGGCTGCGAGTCGCCGAGCTCCTGCAAAAGCGCCTCACTCGTGGCAGGTGAGTCTGAGTGTGCGGCTACGTACAACGTTCATGAAGATCTAAACATTAAGCGCTTTATATGAAAAGCGCACCTAATATTATCGTCGTGAATAATCCTGTTAAACCCTTGGAAATACCCTGTGTAAACAGCTTATGAGTCTCTTCCTCTCTTTCAATAGGCAGAGCCCACGTGGAATAAACACTGACAGCGTACGACATTTTCAATGCACTGGCACTTCCAATCCGTGAACCATCGGTTAGCACCCTCACTTTAATCCCACTTCCTCCGACGCTTTTCTCGAAGAGTTTCAGACCATGCTCGCTTCCAGGATCTGCCGACGCATAGAAAGTAGGCACATAGTTCCCGGAGGGTGGGCCTCCGATTATACAACCGTCCAAGAAGGTAATCGGAGACGCCGCGAATAGCGTCGCGATATTCTTGATTGTCTCCACGTTTACCGCATTACAATCCGCGAATACTAGTGCGTTTTCTGCCTGCCTATTGGCTGAACCGTATTGGCGCAAGAATTGCTCCGCGAAAGACGTCGCGTCGCGAGGTGGGATTATGCTTAACACGATATCCGAATTTTGCACGATGTCGGCCCAAGATGCGTCGACTAACCCAGCTTTTTTAGCGCGCTCGCGTGTCGCGTCTGATCGTCCATCCAAGTTTGTAAGAACGACATTGCCGGCCTCTACCAGTTTGCGACCGACGTTAGCCCCCATATCCCCAGCTGCGATAACTGCGATGACATACGGCATGCCGTGAGAGTGAGTGGGAGTACAAAATCAAGATCAAGACTCTCTAGCAAAAACTAAAATGTGCTTATGTCGTGTGAAGACGTAGATTGAGTGTAGAATGGCGTATCAAATAATGCTGTATTCGAAACACGGCCTCCGACGCACTTTACACAACTTAGTCGGGAGTCGTTACATGTGGCGCCCGTACTATGTTAAGCCTGCTGCGGGGAGCGAGGTTAGTACACATCCTCGCTTTAGAAAAGTTACCACAGCAACAAATCTTTGAAGACAAACGCAACGGGTTTCATCGGTTATTTTGGGACACACAGGGATTTTCTTGCTCCTTAGGAAGTTGTTTGTCACTTTTCTCTAACAGGGACCTTGCAAGAGCATGATTATTATGACAGTGAAAATGAAGGAGTCACTTACTATTTGGAAGGCAGCAACTTACTCGGGCAATGCGCCCAATGTCAACTGAGGTAACAAGAGCAAAGTTTTGTCAAACCGTTCTCGAAATCCGAGATCAAATCCAAGATATATTGCTGTAGTCAAAAACATAGATTGGACTACACCTAACAAATCTGAATCTTTGAAAGGTCATATGTAGATAGTTCACAAATAATGACACTCAGTCTTCATCCATATCCTCGCCGCGGGCTTTTCTCTGCTCTATGCGCTCCTTCATAGTTATTTTAGCTGCGTCCACTGCTGGAGCCAACTTGCCAGCCTTGGCCAGAGCGAGTAGCAGCGCCTGGACTAAGCCTACATGGTTATGGCGACGCAAGCTATTCTCAAACTTTGATGAAAAAGGTTGAGTAAGACTTCAATACATGTAAACCGGAGAAGAAAAATACTTACGGCCCATCGCTCGCGTTTAGAGTTTTCGCTGTGTATCCTGGAAAAAATTTCGTTGACCATGGCAGAGTTTCCAAGCACTTGGTAACGTTCTAATTCGGACTGCAACAATGGCAGTGGATCATCCCGTAGGGCAAGGAGGCTGAACTCCAGCTATACGTGGGGCCATGAGTTTAGGGGCACTTCCGATAGAATCTGGATACCTACCGCGCCGATGGGGTAAGTGTTTATACGCGCTTCGATGACTTCTCTGCAAGGAATGATAGTTTAGGTTAGCACTAAACAGATGATACAGTTGACAAACCTGGCGACCTTCAGCCAACCTTCGCCCGACTCCTCGAACCCGCCGTGCCGAATGGGATGGGGTTTTAGGCCGTCTAGCTCATATAGCGCTCCCATAACAGGGAGATATACAACAAAGTGATACGCGTCCTCCGACTTTTTTCCAAGTCCGAGGCCGTCAAGAGAAAAAGCGCTCGGCGGCGAAAGAGCGTTATGCATCTCCCTAAGCCAGTCAGCACTTGTTATAACAAGCCCTCGCGTCTGAGGGTCCATTCCTTGAGTAAACTGCAACAATTCTGATAGCTGAGGGCCGCCGTGAAGTGAAGGAATGTTTCCAAGAGCATTCAAGACAGCTAATGTAGCGCAGGCGTTATTGACGACCTGATGAGAGAAAAACCCGGGGAATTCTGGGTCATCTGTGCCTGCGCGTTGCGGCGCACTAGGATCAGATGAGTTCGGTGTCCACTTGAACAAGAATATAAGCGCATGTAGTGGCTGCAGTGCAGCCAGTGAGTCGGGTTCTAGGGAATATAAGTCGTCGACGATGAGAGGTAGACCCAGAGATTTCAACAGTTCGCTTTACACCTGTGTTAATGATGCCGCGCAGTCTACCCAAAAACAATGACGACATACGTGAATACGCCTGGATCTGACTCAGTCAGTTGCCAGCCGCTCGTTTCGTCATCAGCAGACATTCTGGAATAAATATAACGATGAGAGGATAGGTACTGCGTGACAGTGTTGAGTGGCTTTACGAACAGGAAAAATGCGTCAGAGCGCGCGTCGGCGCCTGTCATGTCTTGTTTGACAAAGCGCTTGGTCACCAAACATGTCACAGCAAGGTATCCTATGTCAACTTGATGTCAACTCAAATTCAATCACAAAGTTCATTCACTTCTACTAAGTACAGTACTGCGGGTACCCAGTCGGGTCACTATCGGGAATGGAGGACATTAGTATAAAAGGCTCTACTTCTCCTGTTTCATCGGATCCAAAAGCCGTAAATCGCGCCAGATTCGAGCTAGAACTGGAATTCGTACAGGCGCTCGCAAACCCGTTCTACTTACATTCTCTGGCTCAGCAAAATATCCTGGAACAGCCTGCTTTTGTCAACTTCTTGCGTTATCTGCTGTACTTCAAAGAAAAAGACTATGCTCGATTCATACAGTATGGACGCTTGCTGCCTGTTGCCACTCACAAAATTTGACTCTGGACTGTTCTTGTACTTCCAGTTACCCTCATGCGTTGCATCACCTAGAGCTCTTACAACACGCCGAATTCCGATCTCAGATGAAGAAAGACGACTTTCTTCGAGAGTTTTTGCACCAAAAGCAATTCGATCACTGGCGCACTTGGTAAGATATCTTGGCTTATCCTCCGTCCGTTATGCTGTCTTCTCACATGTATGATCCCAAAGGCGGGATCCATCTGCCATTAACAAGTCCCAGACTGATTCACCCGCACCAGAGGACACTGAATCGATCAGTAACAGAATGGCACTGTAAATGGCCATTCTCCTATTTCCGTGGACGCCAGAATTGTATCCACCTTCCAAGTCGAGATTCACCTCTATAAACGGATATCTAAAGGTCGCTGCGTGGGACGTTTATCGCACTTACATACGATGGGATTGGACTGTCAAGACTCGAGCGATGATGGGCAGCAACTCGTTCCTGAGTTTTGAGTCTGACGACTTGAGCATGTACAGAAACGGAACTATGAGTGGGTCATGTGTCGCCTATAACGAGTGTCATTGATTCACATACGGGTGCATAGTGAAGTGTTGGTCGTCATCTACTCTACTGCCGGAACATTATGGGAAAGAGCGTCGAGACGGGGTTCGGGTTCGTTTCATTTCGCTGCTCAGGGTGGAAGGTAACTGCCCAGATGAAAGACTATGGCTCGGCAGTACAATTTCAATCCATCGTCCCCGCAATCGCAGTCATGTTATTTTCAAATGGAAGGATGTCCAAGGGCTTGTGGATCTTCATCATGGTTTTGACGCAATGACACTTAGGTTATTGACTTTCTTTGGTCCAGTATGTAGCGTGAGCTTTCTTTTCCATGTTCAATGACATTCCTTTGGTTTTCAGGAAAAACAATACAGCAGACACTGGAGGTCATCAAAGCCTAGTCATTACTACAAAGCATGATGTTGATCTCGTTCTGCATCTAGTGCACACGCCTGTAGAAGGGGGGACTGATTTACCACGCCGGTGCTGCCCCGAGACGCCGGCAATCCTACGCCTCTACATATTTCATGGGTGCAGCTTCCAGGCTGAACTGTGGGCTGCCTGCAGGCATCGTCTCGGTCCCCCCTCCTTCACTGTTTTAACGGCTACCTTTGCCTTTCCAAAATTATCCTTGCCTTTAGCAGCGCGTGCTTTGAGTTGTGACTTGCGGAGACCCATCCGCCTAGATTCCAGAAGTCTTTCTAAACTCACGTTAACCTCCCTGGTTGACGAGTAGCCCATATATAGTAGTAGCCGTCATCTGCTGCTCCTGACCGCGATACACAATGTTTTCGTCTGTAATGCGGCTAGAACTTTTGCGTTCTTGCGGCCAGTTCAAGTATTTTTGGGCAACAAAACACCAGTCTACATGTTTTGAGCTGTTGAATGAGCAAACTCTAATGGCAGTTGATTTCTTCTAGTACATATAGGTCAGCTAAATCACAGTAGCTCATGTAGCAATTGTGGACAGGGACTGGATCTCAGATGATGGTTTACCTCGCCGTATTGTCTCCATCGTCAAGAACTTAAACGGTAAATTTGGTCCTGAAACTGTGACCCGCTTGAGCTCTTGTGAATGACATAGGATTCTCCCCATGTCACTTAGTGACTCGCCCCCATCTAGTCCCTGGAATTACCTAGATAGGGAGACGGGGTCGGCGACACGGAATTACACGCGTAGGACGGCACGACAGACAATGAGGAGGACATATAATGGAATTTGAATTGCCAGTGCGCGACGGGGTAAATAGCGTCGAAAGTGATCTCAGCCCGGCGTGCCTATGAGCGTGCGCGGGTACTCCCACGTGTTCACATTTCTCCTTTCACACTCACCACCACCACCTTCCATGGGCTATGGAACGGCCACTTCATGATGACGCGGAACGATACTCATATGAAGAAGATACCCCCCGAATATCATTAGAGGATTCGGATGAGGCACCGCTCAACAGTGCGAGCGTGCGCGAGGGGATGCACCTTGCGTCCCTGGTAGAGAAGAAGCGCCTGTGGTGGAGGAACGCTATCATCAACACCATATTTATTGCGTCATGGTAGGTCCAGCGCTTATCTTGTGTCCCCCTCCTCATGCCTCTGGTGCAGGTTTTTGTTTGCAACTCTATTATCTCTATATAACAAATGGATGTTTTCGCCTGAACACCTTGCTTTCCCTGCCCCCGTCTTCGTCACCACTATGCATATGTTTGTGCAGTTCTTCCTAGCCGCAGGACTTAGATATGTCTGGCCCCAAACGTTTAAACCGCAACATAATCCCACACTAGAAGATTACGGGTATGCCTGCCCATCCTACGCCCAGGTCTACATTTCGTACTGATGTATGTCTGAAGCAAGAAAGTTGTGCCAACGGCAATGGCTACAAGCCTGGATGTTGGTCTTTCTAATCTGTCACTAAAAACTATTACTTTATCATTCTACAGTAAGTTTGAATTGCGTCCTTACTTTCATCTAATGGCTCACACCTCTATCAGCAATGTGTAAATCATCGTCACTGATATTTGTGTTAATGTTCGCCTTTTTCTTTCGCTTGGAAACGTTCTCATGGCGGCTCGTCGGAGTTATATTCCTGATTTTTGCAGGCGTGGTGCTGATGGTTGCAACTGAGGCGCATTTCGTACTGGAGGGCCTTATTCTAGTGCTAAGTGCCAGCGCCCTCGGCGGCCTTCGATGGAGTCTTACCCAGGTCCTACTCAGAAACAAAAAGATGGGACTGGACAACCCTGCAGCGACAGTGTATTGGCTCGCGCCGAGCATGGGCGCTACTCTGGTAGTGGTCAGCGCTGCGCTAGAAAACTGGCCAACCATCTTCCGCAGCAAGTTTTTTGACGGTGCCTTGCAGACATCTAAAACGCTGGCATTCCTGACGTTTCCCGGCATCATAGCCTTCTGCATGGTGTTGAGCGAATTTTAGTAAGCGCCCATCTGCACAGGGTGTCTGTATGGGTGTGCATGTGCTAATTTTCTGTGTGACATAGTATCATCCAACGAGCTGGAGTTGTGCCGATGTCAATTGCGGGAATTGCCAAGGAGGTGTCGACGATAATCATCGCGTCGTGGTTCTTTGGCGATCATTTGACGGTGGTGAACGGCGTAGGGGTTGGGATTACAGTGTGCGGTAGGTGGCTTTCGGCGAGCGTGATGGAGAGAGAGTTAACCCTGTTTCAGGGATCGGGCTGTTTACGCACCACAAATACCGCAAGTCGCTGGACTCGACGGTGCCGCTGGATGCGCACGGGAACCCCATTGCAGACGCGGAGGAGGAGGACGCGCAGGGCGACGAGAGGATCCGGCTGGTGGCGGGGGGGCCGGCCGAGCGGGGGTGGGAATCCGGGGAAACCGGGGAGACGGGAATGCGGCCGGTATCGTAGAATCTAATCAAGTCTCCATTTGAAGAGGCACGTCGGCCGTTCTAGGCGGAGTCAAGGCTGGGGCCGACCGAGGGCGGCGTGACGCGCTTTGTCAGCGTAGTAACGTGAAAAAGAATTTGTTCCGGTGATGGTGTTTCAAGGCAAGTTGCCAGGCGTGGCTGCCTTTTTCGGCACAGATCAGATCGGCCTTGCAAACGAGTGACGCTCGCCATTTAAACCAGAGCCTCCTCTGTTCCTTTTGTCCACGCCGACAACATGGAAGACTCTTTCCAGTTCATCATGGAATCCCCCCAGCACTCCCAGGGCCACAAGAAACGCCCCCGTCTCGTCACCTCCTGCGACAACTGGTATGTCCATACGTCTTACACAATGTCCCCGCTCATCCCCCTCAGTCGGCTCAAAAAGATAAAGTGTCTCCAGCCGTCGCCAGAGGCAAAGTGCGAGGCATGCAAGGCCGCCAAGATCCCCTGTCGCTTCCGCGACCGCGAGCGCTACTTTGCAGAGCGCAGTAGAGCCATAGCGGGCCCCAACTCGGGCGGATATCCCACCGAACTCAGGTGCGTCATCCCTCTGTCCCTGGCCAGCTTCCGCTCACTTCCCCATCCAGATCTGACCCGACGCTTGACGCGTACAACATGCCCTCGGGCTCCTCCAGTCCCTCCATATCCTCCAATTCAGGCCCGCGCTCCAACTCCCATTCGCCTAAAGCCAGCGGGATGGTTTCTGCAGAGCTCGAGAACCCTGGTCGCTACTATTCAACAGACGGACGCCACCATATGGGTGGTACTCATACGTGCGTTGTCCTCCCGCGTTTTCAACCGTTCATCGCCCGTCCTAACTTTTTTTTCAAGTCAATCTTCTTCCATTTCCTCCTTCGACTCGCTAAGAACTAACGGAATACCGTATAATTATGTTGGCCCCAACGCTCAGGCACCCGTACTGCAATATCCTACTAATTCGCGTCCTACTTCGTACCAGCCTTCCGATGTCCCGACTCTCCAACTATTTGACCCAGAAAACCCACAACGTCCCCATCCTAATCTCATGGCCCACTTCATTGCTGTCTTTTTCGAAAAATACTCTGCAGACTTCACTTTCCTATCTTATCAAGACACCCTCGCAGACTTCTGGGACCAGCGGCTGTCTCTCGTTCTCGCCAACTGTATAGCTGCCATGGCGGTCAAGTATGTGGACTCGCATGCCATCTCTCATCGGTCACTGATGATGCTTATTTCAGACACTCTAATCTTACTGATATTTCTCAACGGGAACTTCATAATATCGCAGAGAGCTACATTGACGTCGCAAAGGTGCCTATATTGATTGCTCGAATCGGTATCGACCATTCTGATGCCCTTCTTCCGCAGCATGCTCTCAACGTCTCACACATGCCGAGTTTAGAGACGTTGCACGGCCTCATGCTCCTCTGTTGGCTGGAGTATAATCATCATAGGTTACCTGGTGCGTCTGATGAGTTGCCCTCCTGGCGGTGATCGTCATCACTTACCTTCCTCGGCTTCTATCAGGTTTCCGCACATATTATGGAATGGTCGTCAAAATGGCTGCAGATCTGGGGTTGCAAGATCCCCACAACATCGATATGTATCCCAGTAGCGGCGATTACGAACGCAATCGTCGAAGGTCAACGTACAACGGACTCATCCAGCTTCATATGAGAGCTACCACACGTATGCTTGTTCCTGTTGCTCTTCGCGACTGCCTTACTCATGCCTTCATCTCCAGTTCGCCCATAGATAATTATTCTTCTCCTCAGCATGAATCCTCATCATCAGCATTATTGAATTATCGTTGCTTTCACGCTCTTATTCTCTCGCGCATTATAGCTATAATAATCCTGCATCCGCATACTATTAATCTCTCGTATATGTCACCGGTGGATATTTCTGGGCAGTTCTGGCAATTGCCTTCCCGGGTGCCACCGCCGTATATAGCCTGGCTCATCTATTAATTGAAGGACATCTCGAAAGAGGTCGATACACCAGTTGCTCTTCATTCATGTTCGCGCCGAGGCTATCGGAGTGAAGCCAGTAGGTTTGAGCGGTCCATGCCATCTATTTTCTTTGGATAGTTTGAAACTTTCATCCATCAGGGATCAGGGATCCGAAAATGCATTGTATGCTGACGGTCCTGAATTGAGAGGTGTTCATGTGCGCTTGTATTTTTAGTCGGACAGTAATTTTCCTGTTGGTGTCGGTGGGCCGACTGTAGCGGTGCCGGGGTGCGAATTGCCTGTGCTGTGCAGGTGCTGCGCTTCCTTTCGCTCTGCCCGGGCAAGTCAAATTTCGTGGGGAAGCAGAAGGCTTGTCGCTGGTGCGGAATATGCGTGGGACGGACAGACATCGGGTGCCCGGCAGACTTTCTACACGTGGGATGTTGTTACTCCTGATCTCGCTGCACAGATCTCTCTATTTCTTGCACTTACTGCACGGAACCTATTTACGATCCTTGCCACCATCTGATGCCGCGACGCTTTATAAATACCCGCTGCGCTACTTGCAGAGACCGACCCAGGAATGCATTCGGTATGTCGTCCTGTCTATCATTTCAAAGGTTGTATATCTTGCCCAGAACAGGACACATTAAGGCCACTATACCTCTGATAGGGGATGAGGACCCTCGCCCGGGTGGTAATACTGCGCCCTGAGCTTGCGCTGCGCGAACAACGAACCCAGTGCACCCCCACAACCCCTGCTGCATGACAGTTGGAGTGCTTGGGCTGATATTCAGATCCCAATCAAACAGCAGACAAGTAGTACACGGGCGGGCGATATGTTCTACTGCCTACTTTGCTCTTGGTCGGTCCTACCATCACGGACTTTATCTACTCCACTCGATTCAATATCATAAACAGCCAACCAACATCAGATTGCCTAGAGGGAAGCGTGCGCGAGCAACGCGTATATAGGTCGCAGACCACGGTCCATTCTCGCAAATTTGTGACAGGAGCCAGCGACGATTTAACAACGAGGCCGTGGGTGCTTGGTCGGCGGTCGCCCCATGTGCGGCCCCCTCCCAGAGCCTAAATTGCTCTGGCGCTCGATTGAAAAGTGATGACACCTTTCCTCAATTTTGATGCACAAACAGCACGCTCACGCACACACATACCGCGGTCCACATGCAGATGTCAATTGTTTTGAATTGCGGACCCATGGATCCCCGCACGCAAGGAGCCACTTAGACACCGGAATGACTATGGGCTCACCCGTCGTATGTACCATCAGCGTTGCAGATCACTGGTCAACATACACACAGGTTATCTCTGTATTGCACTTATGGACTGTCTCTGTTTTATGATCTTTATAGGGTTGACATACACATAACGCTACCAATTTTTTTGCCCAGCCGAGGCGCCCCCCTTTTCTCCCGCGCGGCGGGTGCTCTCTGCTTTGAACACCCCTTTCATCGCGACCAGCTTCTCGACGAGACGAGAGCATGTCCCTCCCCTCCGCCGCAGATGAGAATGCGTTCGACATCGCCGTGTACATGCGCGTGGCGTCCATCGCGATCGCAGCATATGAGTGAGTAAATCTATGTTTAAAAAACACGGTTAAAAGAGCAACTTACGACGCGAATTTACGGTTAGTTATCTTGAGACTCAACCGACTGCATGGAGATTCTACAGGGAACATATCCAATCTCGACGGTTGACGTACGTGTTCTGTCTTAATTTTTTTTTCCTTCTTCGCCTCTCGTTTTCGAGGAGGGACAAATTGGTAGATCACTCTAACGCGCTCGTGTCCGAATAGCATCTCCATACTGCTGTTTTCTCTTCTTCGGTGCGTGTCGGGCCTAGTTCAAATTAAGCTTCGAAGCCCACTTATAATTGGCGTGAGAGTAGATTCACCAGCATTGCCGTGCTCACAATTAGCAGTGTACATCTCCGGCCTCATACGCAGACTTTCGGAATGGTGTGCTAACATGCTCTGTAGGTTGGATTTTTCTACTCGCATTTTACGATAGAAACCTGCAGGCAGTTCTATTTACTCCCTCCAGCGTTTAAAGGTGCGACGTGTCCTCAATTGACAGCACCGATATGTTCGCTGACTTCTGTCGAACATGGCGATTGCCAGTTATCCAGGCTATGGTGTCGCAGGCGATTTTAGGTGTTCGGTATGGCCTTTTCACCCGTTATCCCGAAGTTTTAAGGCGCTTAGTAAACCATTTACACCTACAGAACTTTTAATCTATCAAGAAGGTCCCGGACTGTGGGATGGTTTCTAATTACAATCTATCTAGCAGCTTGTGTCGTAAGCCCGTTCAGCAACAATTTCCACCTGTACGCCGATTTCTAACGATCTGCGACTTTCATAGCTTCAATGGGTAACCACTATGTATCAAAGAGCACGTAAATTACTGCCTCGTTTTTGAAGTCTTCACCCGCTAACCACGAAATATTTCTCAGCCAGAATTGGCAATGTGAAAGTACGCACCCTCACTGTCTGTTCTCGTGAATCCTGCCTCATCTCCTATGTTTTTTAAATCAGGCAAAGTGCGTTTGAAATAGAACAATCCCAATATGATTCCCGCGCTTATTTTAGAAGTTGCCGGCCGTTTAACCAGGCTCAACAGTTGGGCGCCTATATATTTTATGCCATCGCGATCATCTACGATACATTAACAACTTCGATGTCGGTGTGGTATCTGCTCAAATACAAGTTCAAGACATCAAACTCTATGTAAGAGTTATCTAGTCAATGTTTTGATGATATTGACGTTCCTTCATCAGAATGTCCAAATTGACTAAGATGTATGAGATATTTGATAATAAAGTTCGTCGAGGTTGCTCATATTTTACCTTAGGATGCTGTACGATGGTCTTGGGTACCTCATTGCGTTGTCAGGTCTGTTCATTTCTCAGGGGATTGATATCGTTCCCGAAGCTTACACTAACGTATTTTTTAGTTATCAATGTCCTCAATTTGGTACTGTACAAGCAGGCCCAAGACATCCAGGTAAGAAAGTTTATGCACACCATTGAGATTGAAATGACCAAACCCTTGGATCAGACCGCTGGGTGAGAATGCATAATGATACACAAATCAAGTGAGGTGCTGACTCGACAACAAGTGCATCGTTGGGCTACTGTGCATCCTGGATCATGTCACAAAGGCTTCTGATCCATCTTTATGGTAAGCAGATATGCATTCAGTTTGCCACAGGCCTTTATCTGACAGACCGTTACAGATGCGTCCCGGCAAAGACGCGACTCAGAGGACTGCGATGATGTAATCACAATCAGCAAGAGTATTCCAGCTCCTCGGGATGTAAGTCGAGTAGTCAGGACAAACTTCGACAAGAGCAGCAGTGCAACATTCGATCTTTCCCGTCGGGTAACCGATGCCATGACCGGAGACGACGTTAATGTCGAGGTACGGATAGAAAGGACAGTCAAGCTTAATCATTATACGAGGGGCTATGAATTGGAAGACTACTCCCGGCGTAGCACGAACAGATAATGGGCTATGGGTGAGTTTATCGCGCAGCTATAAAGGAAGTACAATGAACCGATGTTGAGCTTAGCTTCTCAGTCTTAGGGCAGTCATGAATTAAGGTCATGGCCCAAGCGCTGCCGTAAATTCAACTCGGGATTTTTTGAAAGGATTATTGACCTATTTGTATGTATGATAATACCCAATACTAGCCACCCCTTCATATCCGGCATCCCCAGCCTAATAACGTATAATAGCATCCACGGAGAGCTGCGCACTGGTTTATCTGGAAACATCCGTTTACAGCACAACGTCATTGAAAATTGAGTTTGCTGAAATTCGCTCGATGGCATGCAGGAAGCATTTATCGTAATAATGAACTGTCTTCAAGACTCGCGTGCTATGGTTGCATGATCCCAAGGAAGATCGCCATTAAAAAGAGTAGTTTCACCTCCGTCGTAGTCACTTGGACACCAGTCAAATAAGGGACCTAGTTCTGGACAAGAAGTGTAATATGGATGGAACCTTGAGAAGGGATTCCGTTGTCGACGCTTTCCCAGGAGGAGAGAATGGCAGCCGTAAGTATCAAGGGTATAAGGGATATATCCGTTCGTCCTCTGGTGAGCAAACTGTAAGTAACGTGCGTGCTGAAATTGACCTGAGAGTACACACCTCGCCCTCCAGGGCGTTTGTAGAACCGTCGTGGTCTGGATCCACACCAATATAGGTAAACCTATTCATAGGCCATCGCATTGCTTCCCGATGTAGTTCCATGAATCTTGCCCTCTTGAATTCGTACCCCACGACGGTAATTTTGGTTGGAAAATGACCTGTGAACTCTCGGAATCGAGCAACCGAGAACAGAAGATTTTGGTAGGAGTCCATTGCATAGTTTTCAGTTGTAGATCTTGCATGAACATATGATTTCGAGTTCTCAATGGGTATCAAGCTAGATGCCTGCGCTAAACGCAAGTATGATTCTGCCTCTGTGGTCGACGAGAGGGGTTTCGTCTGCCCGCTGCGGAAGGACATGAGGTTCGTTGCGATATATATACGAGAACAACACATACCCAGAAAATATGAGAAGAGAATTGACATCCTGGTCGGCGATTTCCACACTGGATGGGTCAAACTGTATCAGACAAACACTCAAGTAAGAATATGAAATATATGCGTACCTCCGCTCGATGTGCTGATAGAAAGCGCGCACACGACCTGGACCAGTCTGATATGGTTCAAGTAACCAATCATTCTCGTCTTGCCATGAACTAGTTCCTTGCCAAATCGAATGACATGGTACCATGATGAGATGGTCGAGGTTCTTCCGCGTTGCAGGCCAATTGGCGGTAGAGAACACAACAGTATGTGCACTATGGAATAGCTCTAGTGAGGGTGAAAGCACCCATTGTCGGAGATTTATCAAGAGAGAAATAGCGCAGACGAAAGAGATGAGGAAGACACCAAGGTTGGTGATCCGAGAACGTCTTGTCAGTGCGTCCAAGAGCTTTTTGCGTGGCGAGGTGGTAAGGCGAGATGTTCTACGTCGGAAGCTGGCTACTGATGGTGTTGGAAGCATGGGAAAGGACGTTCCACCATTCCTTGTGGATGATATGAATGCGTTGTCACCGAAAGTGGTGTGGACACCGTCCTGGTCGGCGGTAAGAGTGTTGGATGATCATGTTATTTTTATTTTTACCCGTATAATTTGATGAATCATGTATTTAGCGCTCGAACTGATACTACCGCCAATGTGAAATCCTCTGAAGTTGTAGCAAATTCATTGAGATGGTGAAGTTATAAATCTAAAACGTCTACATAAGAGCCCAACTACGCTGATCGTTTGGTCCGATTCACTTCTTGATCTATAGCCCACTTCACCGCTTCCTCAACGTCTTCTGCGTAGTGTGAGGGTACATGTGTTGGTAGCCCGTGTGCTGCATCATAAACACCAGTTTTGACTAGTATCGAGGACCATTTGGCTGCATTCGCTCCTGCTATGTCTGCCATAGATTGAGAAACACCCTACGCCATATTGACAAGTACAGACATACCTGATTCTGGGTTATCTTCCAACACAATACCCGCCATTAGTGACTTCTCCAACGAGTAAACCATTACTTACCTCCAACCATAAAGCTATGGAGAAAACATCCGTCAGTACTTGCTCCTGCCAAAGTTTTCGGTATGCGAAAGGTGTACTTACATACGCGGAGCATGTTTTGCTGTCCCGTAAAGTTTCTGTATCCAACCTTTGAGAATCTCACCAGCGAATTTGTACGTCTCTGTGGTAGGTTTTCCATATTGAACATAGGGATACTCTTTGCCAGATAATGCCTATACAAATGAAAAAGAGATAAGCGATGATCTCAAAATCAGACGACATGCTAGATACCTTAAACACAGCTTGGAAGGCCACTTTGAATCCTCCCTGGCCGATCCTTGGCTGGCTAAATTCGGATCTCCACACCAAGTCAGGATTGCAAAACACAAGTTCGACAGGTTGTTCTTGCTCGCTGACAGACTTATACGGCCCACCAATTAAACCTTCCGACTGAATAACATCACAAATAACTTGCACTGTAAAAAGTAAGAAATTGTAGAAGCCCGAATCTAGAAAATGCCTGACCATCGAGAGCCCAGTTTCTGGGATCGTGGTAAACAAAAATAGCGGAAATTGGCGTCTTGGAGAAATCGACGGGCTGGTACACCCGTCAACCAATCACCTTTCTTTTGACAGATAGAAGTTTCTGACCTGTGTAACAGCTTGCTCGGCTTCCGAGAGCGTGTGGAATGGCCAAACCCTTGGTGATAATTTGGTCAGTATTTTGAGTATGAGATATCACAGTACTTACGAAGGATTCCATGCAAGAACATCAAGGGTAGTATATGCTTTCTTGTAACCATACCTTGAGGATATATGAGACCGACTCGGTATGTGTGGTGTTCAAAACTCACCCTTTCGCAACCTGACGCACGTCGTCCAACTTTCCACCCAAAACTAATACAGGAAGATCTGAATATTTATGAGAATAATTTTTGAGGATTGTGTGTGCTTGACAGTACTGTTCGGGATGTATCTAGATGTAAATTTGTGCATTAAAGATATTATCTTGCATAATATGACAGAGATATTAACGGGAATGCCGAGCTGGGCGCTCAGTTTCTCGCAACGATCGTGCTCCGCTATTCCTCCTCCGTTCGTCAACTATCCAAATTCTGGTGAGAATCAGGCCATGCATCAAGAATAATGGTTTTCTTACAAGAATGTAAGGTATTTTGCTGGAAGGGTAAATCAGCAAACCTCCGAAATGTGTGTTATAGCAGCTTACTTTTGAAAAGGATTGTTGCCTTCTAAGATACCGAAGGCGCGCCGTGCTGCAGGAAGTACATCTGGACCACGAAGCAGTACGCCGTCCTATATTGAATGGCTAGTGACATTGAGCTGCTTTATCGAGAAGCACCACTCATACAATATCGAAAACGAATGCTATCGGGGGAGACTTTGACGTAGCTGTGACTAAGTTCCGGGTGAGCAAGGCTGACCGTCCACAGCATATCCCATGTCTCATAGTTGCAGTTTGGTACAGACGCGGTCGGAGGAGGTGATGCATATAGACTGTTCGGGATGAAATGGGGGACGCGCTTGCTGGACGTCCACAGGGGTGGCTGTGCCAAACTCAACCCTCTTTCCTTCCTCCATCACTACTCTCGAGTCTCGCTCACTGTGGGTTGCATTCTGCTTGACGTTCCTTATGTCAAGCACAAATCCGTATGATACTCATCCTGAATAAAAGGTTCATGAAAATACACGCGTCTTCCTAACGACAGAAGTAGCCATGTCTTTATTTACAACGAAATCGTTCCAATACGCGTCTAGTAATGTTGCTGCGTCACCTGGAGTTTCTTTGGAACGTGGAAGCTATAGGATGCGTGCACCCAACACTCGACCCTTGCCCTTTATTTTAGAAGGACCCAAACTTCCCGTCCGTCGCACACCTCAACGACGCGCGAACCGTCGCCTTGCTCTTCTAGTCTTGTTACTTGCTGCAAGTTGTTTCACCTGCTTTGGATATGCTTATTATCTGTTCTCCACTAGGTGGGCTGTCCAACCAATAGCTCCCATCGTGTCTGCTAATGCAACCGCTGAAGTCACCGCCATTAAACACCATCTCGATCCGTCCTCAAAATTTCTCTCCTACTTGCCGCATAGTGGCTTCCACAATCAACGTATCGCTTTCGAAAATGCTCTCGTCCTTGCTTATGCTCTCCGCCGTACTCTCCTTATACCACCTATACGTCTTGGCAAACCTATCCGTTATGTTGAATACAATACCCTTTCCCGATATCATGAATTATCCGATAAGGAAGGATTGCAACATTGTCCTCAAGTACCTGCAACTCTCTCGCGCCCGTCGGAATGTCTACACTATTTTGAATCTTCATTTATCCCGTGGACCTGGCTTGTCGACCTTTCAACAGTCAACACCCATCAAATTCTGTACCACCTCCCTAATATGTCACGCCCATGGATCCATGCCAACTTTGACATAGGCTCGGATGATATTCATACCTTGGAAGATACATCGGCGTATCAATTTCGCTATGTCGACGACAACAATAGCTATCCTCTTGGAAGATATGAGATAGATATGTCTTTCGACAAATTGCATGTAATCCCGGAAAAGCTTCTGCAGATCGGAACACTCTTTGGGACGGGGCGCTTGCACCTACGAAACCCTCACTATCTGGCTTACCGAGCGGCTGTTCGACAGAGCATGCAGTTTACGAACGAAATGTTGTCTCAAGTTGCAGATTCAATTGCTGCTGCTCTGCAACCTTCGTATATTGCGGTACACATACGCTCTGGTGATGGCCTCTTTAAATCCATTGGCGAACAGACTGTCCATTCTACTTGGTGGAAGGTGCTCAACAACGTGCTAGGTCTCTCGGACCCAGAGATCTGCAAATTGGAATCGTCTTTTGGCAACCAGGCTTCTTCGAATTGTATAACTGGACGCGCTGATCCTAGTCTAACAACACAAACGGTACCGGGATTAAAAACTGCTCTGTTCTCTCCGCTGCCTCGTTCTTTGGGCCTGGATTGTCTGGGAAATTTGTATCTTGAGGAGCAGTATCAACCACTCAATGCTCCACTATATGTTGCAACCGACTTGCCATCGGCCAGAACCCACGTGTTACTGTCAATATTTCGACAGACATTTCCGTGTATATTTTTCCTCGATGATTTCAAGTCGGAGCTCCTTCCTCTGAAGAATCTCACAAGTCCTTATGACGGCGTTGGGCTGTACGAGTTTGTCCTGCCTTTTGTCGACGCTCTTGTCGCAGGAAAGGCTACGAGAGTAGTGGGCACTGAACTCAGCACTTTCTCTAAGTTCATCGAAGGAGTTCTGTGGGCATCGAAGCTCCATCAAGGCGATGCATCACGTTAAAGTAGAGGTAAGCTTGATCCGATGCATGTTCAATGCCCTGCGTCAATGCGCAATCCCAATTCTCAGTAACCTATATTCCGCGAATACGTTCGAAAACCACCAGAGAAGTTACAAAGGCAGTCATTCAAATGTATGCACTTTGCTAGAGCATATTAGATAGTGTAAAGCCCCTGTCTTCACTTTCAGAGAGTCGGTCAGCTTATTATTGCGAGGTTGAATCACATCAATCACAACAGTCACTCGTCACTGCCCCGCTAGGGGTGCGATGTTGCCGGGGACTGGAAGGTTGCTATGGCTAATGACAACAAAGATTTGTTTCAGCACAGATGATAAAACTAGAACCCATGGGATCTTTTCTCCTTGTCCCTGGTACCCCATCCTATCCCTGCACTGATCACAGCAATGTCGACCATTGAAACTACTCCCAAGCTCGCCGTCTCTACAGACGACGTGAACATAATTCCTGCTTCCGGTCAAGCAAATGGAGCCCTCCCTACCCCTATCCCCCAATCGGCTGTCGAAGGTTTTGACCGTTGGATCAAGGACTTCCAGAAGTATGAGTCGATCTTGGTGAGTAGATTGCCTGCATCTAACGTTCATTTGAGATCTAAATGGTCTCGCAGAGCCAAATGGCCAAAGTTTCCGCTGACGTCAAGTTCAAAGAAGAGCTTGCCACCATTGAGCAATGTAAGTGATAAAATGGATCAACTGTTTATTGATGAGCGCTCATCTATCTTTCTTTCGTTGACAGGGTTCAAGGTTCTGAACGAGCCTGAGAGGACTGCCGCGCTCTATTCTCTCCTCCAACACTCGAGCCAGGATCAGATTAGGTTCTTCGTAGCTGTTCTCCAGCAAATGATTAAACCTGAAGAGCATAAACCTGCTCCTGAGCCAAGTGCGTATTTTCTATCAACTTTGTAGATCATTGTTAACATATCGGATTGTAGTTGTACCTGCATACGTTCCGGAAGCCAAACCTAAGCTTGGCAAGCTGAGCTTCCGTCCTCCCAGCCTGAACCTTCCCGACCATCTTGATTCGCCTGTGACACCCACCCCCGTCACTGCCAAAGAATCTGCCACTAATGAGCAAAGCCATACCCACTTGATCGCACAGGCAGCACTGAATCGCCAGAGTACCACGCCTGCTGTTGAGACTAATTGGGCTAACATGGTGAACACGCCACTCGTCCCCATGTTTCAGAAAGATAAGGAAGCAAAAGAAAAGGCAGCTGCCTCTGGTGCCAACTCGACCGCATCTCTTCCTGGATTCCCTGGTATCAACCCTTACACCCTCAACATGCTTGCCAATGCTGGACTTTCTGCCGAAGCACAGATCCTAGCAGCGCAGCTGGTCATGAGCGGTCTTGTTCAACCCACCGGTCTCGCTCAACCTGGTTCAGCTAAGCCCAAGAAGGCACCTCTTCCTAATTGGCGTACCCCCACCAGTGCTCGTTACCCTGCCAGTGCTTTGAGGAGCAGCGGATTACGTCCTTCAAGCAGCTTGAAGAGTGCCGGGTTGAAGAGTAGTGGATTGGCCCCTCCTCAAACTCCCCTCAGCGCCGTCGACTCTCCTCGTGAGGAAGACTTCGACCCCGAGATGTTGAAAGACATTCCAGGATGGTTGAGGACCTTGCGCCTCCACAAATATACTCAATGTTTCGAAGGCCTTCCCTGGGAGGAAATGGTCGTTCTCGACGACGCCGCTCTGGAAGCTAAAGGCGTGGCCGCTCTTGGTGCCCGCAGGCGCTTGTTGAGGACCTTTGAACATGTCAGAAAGAGGATGGGCTTGGAAGAACCAACTAGCGCTACCCCCACGACTAGCGCGATTCCGACTGGTTTCAAAGCCGCGTCTGAGATTGAGCCTCGCGTGCCCCACAGCGCATTACCACGATCGAAGCTGTCGATCAACTCGCCTATTTTCACTCCAACTTGGGAGACAGGCAAATTACCCAACAGTGCAGCTCCTCAAGTGTCGGACGTACAAACACCCGAAGCTGTTGTAGAGGCTGCCCCGGCTGGCAGTTCAGCGTAGAAATTGTAACGGTTCCTTCCTTGTTTGTGTCTGTCCTAACGATGCGTGTGATTGGATTATATGTGCTACTCATTTCTTACTCTAACTTGTGCATATATACTTTTGTACGCTGCTTTCTGTTGCTATGTACTGTCCGTATTTCAAATCTCAGTGATGATTTGGCGATGATCGACTCCATTCGTGCATAAAATGTGTGCGCCTGTACGCATCACACGCGTCATAACTTGAACAATTCCGACAAAGTACGGACTTGCATATTTTTTGGCTGCAATTCAAGCAAACGGGGTAAGCGCGACATTGTTCGGCTTGAATCTAACTCTCTGCTCAGCATTGCATCTGCGACGTGAAAAGACCATGTGATGGTATACTTCAAAGCTGCAGGCCTTGAAAAATGCGAGCTCATGATACTTGGTCCTTAGCAATCGACGAACAGCAGCGAACTGGCAGCGAATCTAACGCAGTTTGGCAGGTGAGATTGACTTTGAAAGTCAGTACATATCCCCGTCTAGCAACGAAAACATCCGCTCGCCCTTAGCTATGTTTTGTAGTGAGGTGATCTCACATACATGCTTGATACAAGCTATCTTTCTCTTTTAATTGTCGTAGTGAGGAATATTTTACGCTCAAGCAGCCAAATTTACAAGGTCTGTGGGCAAGCCTAATGGTCAGTGCAAATCTCGTAAAAATCTGGTCGCTTGTAAGGCGCTAATTCGTTACGTAAAGGATAAGTGATCGTAATAGGCGACTTGCATTTTAATTGGCCGCACACTTGCAAGTTGCCGAGCATCGTTTCATGCATTCATGTGCTGTATGGTCTTACTCAGATTCATAGAGACCATGGACAGGCCTCTAGCTGATCAGCGGATCCCTATTTGCAACGAGTTTCAGAGGCAAAGGCATTTGAAAGGAAATTCTGACGTATCCGCCTCTTTTTTCGGCAGGAATTTGACCAAGTTGGAATTTTGTCAACGAGATATTGCAATCGCTGCTTTCAGAAATCTTTCAGGGGCAGCTACTTTTAAATCCCCTTAGGAAGCAGCTCACTTACTAGATCTTGGGCTTCCCCCGCTTACAATACCACATGCCCAGCACCCTCCGACGAAGCTCTAACGCTAGAGTGCCCAGCCAACTCAACCGCCCGACCACCGACGGCGACGCAGACCCTCTAGAAGTCTTTACCCTTCCACCACTACATGAATCACCGTCCGAACGAGCCGCTCGAGAGCGCCGGGAACGGGAAGCAATCGAGAGAAGTCACACTATCGATGCAGAACTCAAAGCTGCGAAAGTCTCCATGAAGCGTTACAAAAGCGCTATCAAAGTCCTTGTCCTTGGTCAAAGTTTCAGCGGTCAGTCAAATCTTCTTTTCTTCAAGTATTCACACTAGAACTCTTCTTCTAGGAAAGTCAACAACAGTGAAGAGTAATTCTCTTTTCTCCTTGTCCATGGTTGCTCGTTAATACTCACACGACATACAGACTTTCAAATAACCTATGCACACAAATCCTGGTTGGAAGAGCGTCTTTCGTGGAAAGCTGTTATTCTCCTCAATCTGGTTCGCTCTGTCAACATCATGACTGACATTTTGGATTCGCATTCGGAAATTGCCAAAGGATCGCAAAGCATAATATTGACTACAGAAACTCACCGAAGTATTCTGTTCAGACTTGCACCCTTACGTGAAATTGAGAAGGACCTCAAATTATTCCTTGGAGCAGGCTCCAGCGAAATAGAAGTGGCAGATAAATTTCGAACGGATGATATTCAAAGCAGCGTCCAACTGGATCTGAATAAACACGTCGACCAGGAGTTCTGTCTACAGTCCTCTTCTGGCTGGAAGAGTATACTGGAACAGGTCCGGTTTCCTCAATCAGGAAAGGGAGCTGACTTGCACCGCGTCGCCTGCCATGTAGTTCGAGGATGCAAGGAAGATATACAGTGGTTGTGGAAGGACTCAGTCACTCAGAGAATACTCCACGACCGACATATTAGGCTTGAAGATTCGTCTGGATTGTGAGTGTCGTATACACAAATAATGCTTGAATCTGCTATTTATTATTCCTACAGCTTTCTCGACGATGTAGATCGTGTGACGGCGCCGGACTATGAACCTTCTGATCAAGATATTCTTTGTGCAAGGCTTCGAACTACTGGTGTACAGGAATATCATTTCACCTTGGACAGAGGTGAGCCCGGAAGTAGTTCATCCTTGTATGTCATTTTCAACCTCATGCAGCGAACGGTACCGTTTTGGACTGGATCATGTACGACGTTGCTGGTGCGTGCGCCTTGCCCATTGATTTTTTCTCTCGTACATTTCCCTTGATCTTGAACAGGAATCCGAACTTCCGTACGTCATTATGTGGGCATCATCTAACACTGAACAAGTGTATTTATTCATTATCTACTAGAGGGCTGCATGGATACCGTACTTCAAAGACATGACGGCTCTAATCTTTCTGGCACCTTTATCGGGCTTCAACGAACGGTTGGAGGAGGACGACCGAATCAACCGTCTCGAAGATACTTTTGCTCTATGGAAAACCATCACCTCCAGCAAGCTATTAAACGATGTACAAATAGTCAGTTTTTTTTACAGCTTTTTTTTTTTGCATAGCCTACTGATTATCAAATTAGATTCTATTCATGAACAAAGCCGACATCTTACGAAAAAAACTTGAGCAAGATAAGATTCAAGTCAAGAAGTATATTCCGGATTATGACAAGCCCAACGACTTCGAGAATGTTGCAATATGTAAGGCGTCTATCGATTGCAATAGTTCCTGTCCAAAGTTGATTCGTTCTCAACAGATTTCCGTCGCGCGTTCAAGAAAGTTTATGTCCAAGCAACAGCACCCGACTCTCAAAGGAGCTTTGTTGCGCATCTCACATCAGTCATCGTACGTCGCATAATTTTCAGTCGCTTGCTCGGAGATGCTGATGTTTCATATAGGATAGCAGAGCTACTGCACAAACGCTCTTCGCAGGTCAGTACTCTTCAGCCATCAACAGTTCTTTGTGATTAATAATTACACTAGTGCAAGCTACGATTTTACGGAACGACTTAACGACGGCAGGGCTTATCTAGGCAGGACCTACAACTTTGACCTGGCATTGTATTTTCTCAGCAACATTATGATCAGTCTGCACGACAATTTATTGGAACGCTATAGCTCATTTAAATAATGTATACCGCCTCTGCGCACTGTATGTACGAGATAATGTATACCTCTATTATTATTGTCAATATACTGTATATATCTGAAATCCACAAACAGGATCTGAAAGTATGATATCCATGCTGTTTGCTGGTGGGGCGGAGTACATAGATATTTGGACTGTTGATGATGATGATGAACACAGGCGAAACGCCTAATACCTCGTATACAGTATACCGTCTTACATGAGGCCGTTCCGACGTTCAACTCCACAAAAGGACACTATGATTGGTAACAACACTAAACACAGGGTGCATCATATTCACCAGCATTGAATCAAATAGTTCAGAGCTCGATAGCACTCCCTTTCCTCGGAATATCTCTGCGCTTGTCGTAGACATCGTATTTGGGAAGAGTACCAGCTGCCTGCAGTGCCTGGGCAACTTTCTCAGCACCGGACATCACACGGAGCAGATTGGCGCCTGTGAGGCCAGCGAGCTCGTATTTGCTCCATCCACGACGATAGAGTTCAGCAATCTTCCGGTAGATAAGTAAGCGTGTTTCGATAGCCTTGATTATATCATTAATTGAAAACTCACCAAAGCAGGGTATTTGGATACATCCTCAAGGCCGACAGGCACCTCGCCTATGCCATCGAAATCGCTGCCTAGCCCGACACTAAAAGGAAACATTCAAGTCAGATGCTGAGTCTTTCCTATGAATTACTCACTGTGCTTTCCCGGCAACGTCGGCAATGTGGCTAACATGGTCTGCAACAGATTGTACTGTTGCATTGCCAGGAACAGCGACAAAGAATGGCGCGAAGTTTACCTATTGTAAGAACAATGGATGCAAAATGTAAGGTTCGATCTTAAGAGTTTGTTGGGCAGAAGCTTCACTGACCATGACCACTGCATCTGTCTTATTTTCTCCTCTTCCAATGAGTCTGAGGATATCATCTGGTACATTTCGGGGGACGTTATGGACGGCTCTTGCTGATGAGTGCGACCAAATGACAGGTGCTTTGGAGATAGCAAGTGCCTGTTTAGCCGTAGCATCTGAAGTGTGCGAGAGATCGACGAGGACGCCTAAACGGTTCATCTCCTCGATTAACGTTCCACCAAGAGGGCTACAAAACCACCAAGTTAGGAAATGGATACGTCAAATAAAGCTTCCAAGGGTACACGTACCTCAAACCTCCATGCAGAGGAATGATTCCAGGTAGGATTCCGCAAGAATCTGCGAATGCGTTGTGGCAGCTATGGGTCAGGGTAACGTACCTGACACCGAGAGCATGGAATTGACGGAGGACTGCAATTGAGTTTCCAAGTTGGTGTGCGCTGAAAGCATCTGGGATTAGACCCAAACAGGAGACGGTTCAATCACATAGAATCCCGACGTACCCCTCGATTCCAATCAAGCTCGCAATTTTTCCTCCAGCGATAGCGCTCTTGACTTGGTCAGATGTCAATGCAAGCGAGAATGTCTGAGTGAGCCTAATCAAAACTTGGTTCACTACGAAATAAGATAACGACTCACATCGGGGTATTTAGCAATCAGTAGTCTGGAAACATCGATCTGCTCCAGGGTATCGCTACCGAGTTTTGTTCGATCACTCATCGCACAGTTAAAAAGGATAAATCCTTACCGAACACGCCATGACGCCCTTAAGAAATCTGTGGACTCCACCTTGGGGCAAGATACGTACGCAGACCTAACAGATAAGTAAGGATGAGAATAGGCTTCCTCGGACTCGCTATAATATAGAATACTTACCAGAAAAATCCGCCGACCCTGCCTTTCCTAAGGCGGGGAATATCAACATGTCCAGGCATTGTCGACTCCAAATCGATGGCCGACACATTGTTCGCAAAAGCAGCGCGAACGAGGATAGGAAGGTCTGAAAACGACGATCAGGACCAAGTCCTACATACGAGGGAGCATGTATCTCACCAATGTGGCCGTCCTGTAAAGGAAGAGGAACAGCTTCATTGAGCACCCTTTCACTGAATTCATTGCAATGACAAGTCTTGGCTTACAATGACAGGGGCTTTATCAAGGATAGCCAAAGCAGCGAGTTCTGGATCCTTAGGAAGGGCGCCCAACCAAGGGGCAAGAGCGTCTCCGAATATTTTGCTGAGGCCCACGAGAACAACGATGGCGGAGACGAAGAGCAGCAGCAACACGCTCCAGATGGTGACCCGCGCCTTGGAATGGGCGTGCGTCCGTTCGTCGCGGTCGGCGGCGCTGTCGCCCAGTAAGGGCGTCCTATCTGAGTGGCGATTTCCGTTGGACATCGTGGGTGTGGTGGAAGGAAGACAGCGTTGGATCGCAGAGAGAATTAGTACTTTCAGTGCGGACGTGCAGACTGCCTGTCGTCGGCTGTATGGGTGTGTGGGTTTCTTGGTCTTGGTCGTGGCCTTGCGGATATGCTTTAGCTTCGACACGCGTTTCCACCAAGGTTGGGACTGTGCACCGTCTTCGCTCTCGGAAGAGCTCGAACTCGAGGATGATGATGAAGA
>QFFD01001313.1:0-11048 GCA_003314615.1 Pholiota microspora
ACCGCCGCCCACACGCACCCAAACCCAATCGACGCTCTCCGCCGCCTCCCTCACGGAAACGAGCGACCCAATAATCGCTCATCACGCACGTCTGTTCAGCGTCGATCCTACTGGGGAAGACACGTCAGTTCTCCCCATCGTACCACCAACCGCTATGCTACGCGTCGTGTCCCAGCCTGCACGGCAGGATAGCGATGTTCTCGAGTTTGGGGCTCTGCCGCGCACTTCCATAGCTTCATTGCACACCGACGGGGAGATAGACACAGGTACGCCCTCGAGAACGAGCATGGCAGGCATAGGCAGTGCCGCACGCTTCGGTGCATTTGGCGTGCGTCCAAGTATCGACTCTCTGCCGTTCAATCGGGAGAGCTTGATGAGCGTGAGTAGCGTCGGGAGTACGAGGACGCTGGTGCCTCTGATACCACCATCGGGGCCGTCGGGCGTTGAGCAGGAGGAGGATGTCGCCGAAGAAAGGAGGCTCGGGTCATAGCCTGACCCCTTTTCTTTCAGTTTCTGATTTCAGTTCGTTTCGTGCTTTGGGCTATATGTTTATTTCGCTTCGTCCCTTCTCGTTTCTCTCTCTATCTGCTGACTTCGTGCACATTCGCATATCTACTATCGTTAATGTTCCCGCTTCGAATTTTCGTGCTGCTTTCTTTTCGTCATCTCTTTCTGCCTCTCTGTTTATCCTCGGCATCGTCATGTATGCTCGGACTCCCCCCTTCTCCTTACGCCTACCATTCGTACACTCACCCACTCACTCGCTCAATTGCTTACTGGTTCACGTATACGGACTCGTCACTCATTCATCTCATCTCGTTTCTTTACTTCAACCACGGACACAAATCGTTACCCGAACCTCACAGATGTACTTCTAGTATATAATCTTACACTCCAGATGCTTCATCTCCAATTTTGAGTTTAGCGAAATTTGCGTAACCCGTGTCCAGACAAGCTGAATTTGTAATTTGCAGGCATTGGGTCTTGACAGTGAGAGACAGTGCGCAATGTGGGCGCGATGGATTAAGTCAATGCTTGGGCGCTGCGTGCGTACATAACAGAGGGGCGAAGTAGGGAAGGGTGGAGTGTTCTTGCTACCGACACGATCTGGGTCTTCGGTATGTAAGAGGGATAAAATGTGCCCTATCAAATTGCATTTCAACGAGATTATTTGCGGGAAAAGAGCGGAAGTGGGCTGAGGAGAAGAGGCATAAAGTCGAATTCCTCGGGGTTTCGCATCACATTTTCCGTATAAAATGTGAGTAGCGTCACTCATGAGCCAATAGGAACTCATTGTCTAGCGGCGAGGGTGTTTGAAAGGGAACGTGGTCCGTTTGTAGTCTCTTCTGTGTAATTTTCGGCGGTTTGCGAAGAGAAAGCCGCTCGATTGACAGGTAAGTCTCCTCCAAGGTTAGAAATGAGGCTTGAATGAGGCGTCGGTAAGACTCAAAACCATTGTATTTATAACAAGCTCTTTTAATGTAGCAAACTCGTTTTCTGTCTGAGGAATATTTTGAGGTTGTACGATTACTTGGTGTGCATTTGATAATATATTCGTACGGAAAGGTAGAGCGAGTGTCCGTATGAGTAGAAAAGCAGTGGCATATATCAGGGGAGAGGTTGTGCGCCCCACATGCGAGGTTATTACATACGAGCAAAGTCAAATAACATTCCGCTCAACGACACGAGTAAGGGCACGATCCAGATAACGTCGAACCCCTCCTGAGCATATAAAAACTATTGTCTCGTCCCGAAATTCGAAAACCACAGCTTCAGCCCGACATTTACCTTGGTTCGTCCCCGCTGCACTGACCTCGTTGACTTTCTTATATACAGTCCACTCACCGCCTAATTTCGTATTCAGATTGTAATGTATCCCGAACCCTGCGACTGCGGTCATGGACATAACCAGCACGCGTTACATCCGTGCGAGTGCCCCAACGACTCTCCGCCATCTCACCCCTTGGCGTGCTATCCCACAGCATTTCACGGCCTATGGTGCGGGCAGTGCATTGGATTCTGCCGTCAATGTCAGGCAGAGGATGTTCAAATAAGCACCCGCGAGAATGAGTTGAGGCCCAAGTCGAAAAAGTACGTACTTTGTGAACATCGATAACTGGTAAACATCGATAACTGGACTAACCTTGTTATATATGATTCTCGCAGAGCCAAACTTTGAGCGCAGATTGATTGTAAATGCGACTTTACCAAGTTCCTTTCGTTGTTGTGTTGTCGAAGGCTCGAAGCTTTGTGTTGCTCTATTGAATCGCAGCAAATATAAAAGACGTTCTGTTGATTGATCTGTGTAAATTGGTTCAGTTTATTCTCAGAGTAAGAGTCCAGACCAAGCAGGATGGGAGGGGAATCGAAACAACTGAAGTAAATGCTGCAAGAAGGCAAAAAGGTCAGCTACACGCAAAGTGCCTTCAGTTTCTCCAGTAGCCATAAATCATGGTCTTTGTGCATAATATGATAAGGTAAGACGCCCGTATGCCAGGTATCACCGATAATGTCAGTGTTGAGGGTGGCCGGATATCTGCTTTTGCCGTGCTCCCCAGCCCAATCAAAGTCAACGAGAATGGCGTACGCATCAGCTCCAGGTCCAACAACGAGAACGTTGTTGCACCGCAAGTCCCCAAAGACTATATCTTGCTCGTGGAGAAGATGCACTGCTTCCTCGACCTTTGTTGCGACGATGTCAGGAATCGAGGTTCCCTCCTTTCGGATCTGCCAAACAGACATCCCATCGACATATTCCATAACAACCATGTATAGGTCACCGACAACACGCCCACAGAAGTGTAGTTTCGGGGCAAGTTGAGCTTCGGCGAGGAGCCGATGCGCCTTTTCATTGTAACGCGCGGTAAACTTGACAATAACCTTCTCTTCAGTATCGTCGAGAGTGGCGGTGTACATTGCAGTGGCGGTGCTGCCCAGGTCCAAAATATTGGGCGTGGGCTGACCATCTCGGGCCAGGAACTCCCGGTAGGTAAGTTTGGGCATTGGTTTGGAAAGATCGATCAGCGTCGGGCTGGGAAACAGGCAGGAGAGTTTAGGAGTCGGTGCCGGCGAGGTCTTGATGCTCTGGTAGTACTCTGTGAGTTCTAGCTGATGATGTCGCAACACTTTGAAGACTCTGGCCAGGCGGATGATATTATCGGAGGCATGGAAATCTAGGGAAAGGTCTAGCGTGAGCAACTTGGTCACGTAAATGGATCCCACACAAACGGCGATGGCGATTTCGAAGCGATTTGCGGTGATACCAATAAGGACACTGGGGAAATTGCAGTACTCGCGGAAGGGCATGCACTGTAAATGATGATGAGCGCCGGGTTCTAGGTAAGAGAAACGAGATATCCAACCTCATTTCGCGATACTATTTTGCCATAATCAACAACGGCTTGAGAAAGAGCATCCCCACCCAGGCCCAGTGAGTTCTTTACCTCAAGAGTACACATCACAAATGCTTCGTGCCACCAGATACATTCAGATATCCATCGCCATTCTCCAGTTTCTTGTCCGATCGCTTGGTCGACTGGGTCTCTAATCGCATCCTGACGAGTTTCCTGGTTATCGTAAAATTCGACAGCGCAACGAATGTAGGAGGCAGCACAAGAAGCTTCGTACTCAGAAACTTCAACTTGGTCAAGATTACCCAGATTCTGCTGCAAGGCGGCCAGCACGGGGCTGAAAATTGCGGCAGGGGCTCCTCCAGGCCGGCCAATGTGGATACGACACCCTTCCTCACCAAACACCTTTTCGGGATTCTTAATTGCCTCTGACGGCGAAGGGAGGGATGAAAGACTATCGAAGCCCTCGTTAAGCGCTAGGATGGGAATGAGATAAGTGAACACCTATAAGACATTGGCACAATACGCACCTCTCTTGACCTTCCTTTTATACCCGTCATATGGATCATCCAAGCCATCGGCCATCTCCAGTACTGACACAAGTCAGGAAGATAGAATTAAAGAATTGAGCATATCATACCTTCCGCATTGGCTATGATAATATCCATCTTCCTATCGCCCAGTGGATGAGGGCCATCGGGAAATGACATTCGAAGCAATGACATTACGTTGAGGTGACTATCCTGTGGCAACCTATGAAGCCACTGAAGAGCACGAGACTGCAGGGTCTCTGGAGGATTCATTGGGAGATCTGTCTGCTGTGGGTCAATTGGGTGTTTACAAGAGAAAGAACGAGTTTACCTTGAAGAGGCGGAGAGTCTTGTATTCTGACCGAAGCTTCTCTGCAATCTGCTGCAATAGTTCCTGAACATAAAAATCTGGCTCAAGGGTAAAAACCATAAAGAGAGGGTCTTCTCCAGGAAAGTAACAAGCAAATTTGAACAACATCGCAGTTCGTTGGCGTCGGCGATGACAGACAATGATGGCAAGACAGAAGAGGTAACTTGCTCTTGAAGGCTACCGTACGAGTCACGCTGTCACAAGCACCGTTGTTCAAACGTTCACATTTCTACATGATATTAAGGCCCTGGAGTCATGTTTGTCACTGCACGTTGAAGTTGAGCCGAACGACGCCCAGAGTCATTCTGACGGCCATGGTTTGAGCTGGAACCATCACCATCAAAGGCGCGACCTTGGCGCGACCCTCACCAGTGCTCTTTACGCATAAGATTGGGGCTGAGGCCTGAGGGCGGGAGCGACGATACCCCGATATCAGATCGTGGTGAGAGTGCTCTCAAGCACCCGACGCAATGAGCACCACAATTGCTGCTCGCATCAATGAATGCTGAATTTTAAAATTACGACACGCTCACAAGGTTAAATGTACGTTCGCGGAATGTATCAAAAACTAAGCATCTAATCTCAAATCCTTCAATAAATTATTCTGGAATCTGCATTACATATCCGAGCTTAACATTAACCCACCCGTCTCCCTGTCACCCTCACCCTCTTCCTCATCCGTATCTTCATCATCGTCGCCATTATGAATAGCATACCTCTTTCCTTCACCCACCACGCTCCAGTCCGGACTCGCCGCATATCGTCTCTCAATGGGCGGCGGAGCGAATGTCATTTCCTCGTCTTCAAGGGCATTGTATGCTAGATTGTCTGCGATGAGTCTTGAGAGGAGCAGCGTCGCCGATATTGCCTGCGTGTGTGGGTAGTCAGCCCGAGCCAGAACTGCAGAACACAAGAGACGTACATATGCCATTACTTGAAGCCCGCCGAACGCGTTGAACCCCGTTGGTTGGAGTACGAACAGGAAGACCCAGACGATCTGCACAGTCGTCGCTGGCGCACCTGAATCGATTACTGTCCATAGAGCATGTCGAATGTCCCTTCTGCGTTTCCGAGCAAAGTGTGCTCCCGCAAAGTCCCCAAAGAATAATTTAGACGCGATCAAGCTCGTAGCGAACACGTTGACAACGAGAGAGGTTGAGAAAGATACGATGCCAAGGTGATAGAACCATCTTGGTATGTCGTTTTCGTAGACGATAATTTTCTCAATTGAGAGTGCGATGCACGTCACTTTGAATTACGAAGTGAACTTCCAAACGTAGAAGGGAAATATTGGGGTACACACCGAATGAGATGGAGGAGAGCAGAGAAAGACCGAATAATATCAGAGGGCGCCTAGTCCACAACGCCCAGCTGCGAAATATCTAGACGAGAAAAATTAATGATGTCATTCCGAATATTACCTTGAGAACTAGTACGTACCAAGATGCTTTGAGATACGGCGTTCACAGAAGCGTATATAACGCTCATGAGGATATTAAGAACAAATATTATATATTCCGTCTCAGTATCGTTCGCCCGGAACTACTTCCAAAGCGATTCGTCAATCGTAGAGAAGAGAGATAGCGACACCGATGACTCACCAGCCACACAAACTCCTGCGTAAGATCAAAGAAGTTGAATAGCCCGCAGAGCGCGAACATCACCACGACGGGCAACAGAAAGTGGATCCCAGCAGCACTCTTTCTCCATAGCCTAACATGCGTTACGAACAGCGCACAGAAGAGGCCTGATTAACAACGGTCATCAGTATATTCAGAAGAGAAGCCAAGCAAGAACGCACCATATACGATTCCTTCGAGAGCAGTCGCAATGAACGCTACTCCGTCTTCACCTATGGCTTGCATGGGTTGTGGCAGGCTCCGGAGGAGATGGTGAGGGTATCCATAAGACAGATAAGATATGAACACCGCACTGAACTTGATCCTTGAAGCCCGTGGGACGACGCTCACTGTTAAAAGTCAACTGTCGGCGACGGCGGCGAGGACATATCTGTCTACCATGCGCTGCGCAGTGGCACCGAGATCAATGAAGGTCAAGAATAAGAGTCGGCTTGTATCGCACGGCAATGGCCATGGGCATGGAACCCGTTGCCCATCCCATAAGGAGAGGCAGTGTTAGTCTTCCTATGCATGCACGGCGCTGTGGTAAATACTTCGATCTCATTGATACGGGTGAAGGCATCATTCTGACGCTACATGTACAGGAAGGCGAATGATGTTCCCGAGGCCTATTTTTGTTTCGATCTACCTGGTGCCGACGTTCCCAGACCTGGGCTCGGAGGTCAAATGAGAAGTGGAATTCCTTATCAGGAGATACATGGTGCAATGTATGGATAGCTTTCTTTTGAATTGATGGACACTTTCGAATGCAAACCGTCGCTCGGCAATGGTAATATTCGTGGGAACGTCGTAAGTAAGCGTCCGGCATTCAACGAAATTCTTTCCGAACACAACCATTTAGCGCCCGTGGAACGAAACAAGCCGGAGTATGCCAGCCCAAGATATACCGAGGCACCTGTGACACCCAATTTAGCGGAAACTTTTGATGAAGACCAGGATCTTACATGCCTTCGTTCGACGATATTGTTTGCGATCAAGTAAATAGGTTCAACGCAGTAAATAGGTTTAATGCAGTGCCCCGTGGCTCTCGCTGAATCAAAAGTCCCTCCAACAACTTCCGCCCCTCTCTTTTGCCTCATATCGAACTTGATATATCCATTTCCCCCACACTATCTTCCTTGACATCGATGAACCTTGCATAGCGGAGCAGGCTCTGTATTTAGCTCAAAGCTCCTTGCAGGCTTTGGAATCATGCTTACGCACTCACGTATTCGGATATCCAACGAATGGCCAGGGGCTCTCGAATAGTTGATCCATTAGGTGCAAATCCTCTGAACTACATTTATCCTGACAGTCAGATACACAGATTGCTGCCGAATCATGTCAATCCTCGCGGTCTCGAACTTGGTTAATCCCTCCTTGACTTAGCTATATTATGATTTACTGCTTCCCTGCCCCTGCTCATATTTTAGACTTCTCGTGGCACTCTGCGGCCTACACAACTTCTGTCTCTCATTTTAAAATGTGATCGAGCTGTGTGCTACTATATTTCAGACTTTCCTCTACCTGGAACATTCTGCAGCTCAGCACCCCCAGGACAGTTTTGAGATTGTCATTCTCTTCAGATGTATACTGTCATATAATATTTTTCGCTCACTCAATTCGCATATAGGACGACGAGATAAATAGATTGGACAGCATATAAAGGAGCGAATTCGTACAAGTTATTCATACAGTAAATAAATTAATATGCTAACGCTTCGGTGCTTGGGTTGAGACGGATAGATGACTTGTTCTTCTCGCTCTTTTGGCCTACAGAGTTCGCAATTGTGGTCCCGTCGCTCTGTGCCTCGCTAGCAAACGCCATCGTGCTATGCAATATCGTAGTCTTAGGCTCGATTGACCTTCCTAATGCTACGCGCACAAGGACGAGCGTCGGTGTGAGTCCCTGAAGGCGATATCAGATGACAAACGTGGAATATAGGAATGCAAAGAAACGGCACATACATAAATCATGGTCACCGGCCCACCGACCGCATTAAACCCAGTGTTTCCAGTGTCTTGAAGCTTAAAAAGTACCACCCAACACAACTCTCCAAAGAACGTCAACATCCCGGACTCAATGAATATCGCGATGAGAGGCCAGAGATTGAGCGAACTGCGGACCTTCTGCATGCCGGACTCAATTTCGCGCTGAACCAAAGTAAGTCTGAGAACGATTATCCCGGTAACGATTGTGTTAACAGCCAACGAGATGGAGAATGCACCAACGCCAAGGGGGAAGAACCATACGGGCGCGTCGACGGATTGACCCAGAATTATCTGCTCTCCAATGAGTGTGACGGTCGTCGCTTCACCCGAAACGTCGTAAGAGTCAGAATGTAATTCGTAAAGATAATAAACGTACCGAATGACGCAAACGCGAGGAACGTGGGCAAGATAATGACAGGTGGATTCTTATCCCACAGAATCCAACACCGGTATATCTTGATAACGGATCAGAAAAGCAGCGCATTGACGGAATCCCTTGCTCACCAGGACACTCTGACTGGTATAATCCACAATAGCATAAAAGAGACTTGTAGTAATATTGACGGCGGTGACAACAGATGCAGTCATAGCCTCTGTCGGGCGGAACTGTCAAAAGAAGAAAATCGGTGCATCAATACAAGCGAAGTTGTAGACTCTCCGCGAACGGATGCATAGCTCACGATTATCAGGAATTGTTGGGTGAAGTCCAGGAATAAGAAGCAAGTACACAAGAAGAACATAAACGATAAGGGATACATCAAAAGACGTCCTGGTCCCTTGTTTTGAAGCCTGAAGTACAGCGCGAACACCACAGCGTATACGCCTAGAATCATTGATAAAAAGTAATAAACGATGCAACGAATGCAGCTCACCATAGAATATGCCTTCTAGGACGGTCCCCAGAAAGATGGACTCCTGAGTGCTGAGACCCGACGACATCGTTCTGCGTTGGGGGAACGGTACGCAACCGCGGCTGAGTTCGCTATATATGCTGATGAATAACTCCAAAGGTATGAATAAATTACACGCACCTTAGGCTTCTGTCACATCATTTTACTTGAAGCGGCCCCCTCCCCATGTTTCTTTCGTATCACCCTAATTATAGAACACTGATATAGTCCTGGTGACACTTAATACCCTCCGTCAAGACAGACAAGATAACTCCTCGGAACGCGAACTAAACTTTATACGAGGTATTTCACTGCATATAAATCTTGCGTTCAGTTATAATTTTGCATGGAGCGGGATGCAAGGATCAGTGCCTACGTACTGCTAGGATAAGAAACTGCAGTTTCTCAACGTTTGGCGTGACAATCGTGTGCCATATGGTGAGGGAAGGTGAGAAGTAATGCACGCGCAGCCTTGATCTATTTATAGAGGCCTGTGAGTTTTGCGTTCAACCTTCGCACTCAGCCCGCGACCAGATCCCACTCCGAAGGTGCGTCTACGAATATATGAGCAAGATCTTTGATTGACGTATAGGCACCTGATTCGTTTTCACAAGGGAAGGTACACTTGCGCTATCATCTACGAATTATAATCGAATCTGAAGTCGTTTCGGTATAGTAGTTAAGTATTACTCGCGATCTTTTCTATTACTAGTACTCAGCATCATTCATCGTCAATCTCCAATAGCTCGCCTTCTACCAGGTAAGGAATATCTTTCCACTGCTCGTGGTTATCGATAATGAACTTTCGCATACGACCCCAATCTCGACAACGATGGGTTGATCCAAATCCTGCTCTCACCAAGGATTGATTCGAAGTTTTTATTGGGGAGCTATCAGCTTTGCAGAGAATAGTTTGACGCAAAAACTGAAAACAGTGGTTGTCGTGGGGAATTTTGGACTTGAGAGCGTCGGGATCCGTTACTAGCCCGTCTCGAGCGACTGTGTAGGAGAATCGCAGAGCATTTACGCAGTGAAGCTGGTGGTTCGTCGACGTCGCGAATGAGCGACCCTTCGGACCAAGACGCACGAATCCACGCTGGGGTGGTAGAAGGTCTGCCCAAGCGGTGTCGTTTATGAGAGAAAACTGATGGTTTTCTTGTATAGTCATCGACACATCCTCGAATTTTCCAGGTAGACGCTCGAGTTGTGGATCGTCCACTTGAGAAGATTTTTGTTATCAGCCGTAGCAGCATGATGTGAACGTTGCATACCGAAAAGACCTCGTATATCTTGAAGAGCAAGTGTCGTGAGCATATGACGCTCATATGCAATGAACGCAACGTTGGCTACGCCCAAAATGAAGGAAATTGACACGAGAGTTAACACAAAAGTTTCGATCTTCGTCTTCATGGGCAGTCGGTTCTGTAGAGGGTCAAGATTGTACGCAGTAAAGCTTATCACGCATTAAAATTCATTATCCCACTCTATAATTGGGCGTATTAGGCAACACAGCCAGTTTCCAATGGACGCGCTCAATATCTTCCAGCGACATTTGATGCGTGCGTAAAACATTATTAGATTTCCCGGGGTTTAAGGTGTCTCGCCTGGTCTACATACTTGTACCGACTATCTTCTTAAGTTCTCATCATTCAACTTATTGTTATCGTACATCATAGTATTATTAATACTTCTTTTGGGAGACGGGTGAAAGGCATGACGGTCCGGAGAATGATTCGTATCGTGGTCATATTCACCGAATCATTATGTAGTTTGTCCAAGTCCCGAAAGGCGACGGTCTGTCCCCACTGCCCACGACTTTGAACCCCAAGGATTGGTAAAAAGAGACCTGCGCATTCAAGAATTTAGTTAGGTAGTCCGGGAAATCTATAAGGTCATACATTGTTTTCCGAAGTTGCGTTCAAAGTAGATATGTCGCCCATTTCATCTGCCTGCGTCATATAATTATGACGGATAGATAATCAAACTTTCACTGTAGCTCACCAGTTTGCATATCTGTTTCATGATGGATGAGCCATACCCTTTGTTTCTTTCTTCCTGAAGTGTGGCCATAATACCGATAAACCATGAATCGGTCAGCTTGGATAGCGATGATCAGTACAGCGAACAGAAGTTGTCAGTTCTCTTATACATACCTTTTGTTGACCGATTGTTTCGTCAATGAGCTTTTTGGACATGGGCCTGTTCTGTTTAATGTCGTCGATGGATAAGACATCTGACTGAAGCTCAGGACTTACGACTTCATTCCACCACTCCTTTGTCTCCTCTGGGAGTTTGGA
>QFFD01001315.1:0-18603 GCA_003314615.1 Pholiota microspora
TACTGTGACCTTGACTTTTGGATTAATTGCAATGCGCCTCAAACGAATTGAACAAATCAGGCTCAAACAATCTTCGCTATTACGGACAGATTTCAAGCCACTCATAAAATTCAAGGGATTCGACTTTCGAATGTTCACCTCCCTTCCCCTGCCACCGGCTCTGGAGCGGTCGCCAAAATCACCTGTGGAGCATCCCCGACACCATGCAGATGCCTGACTTGATCAGCCTTGAAACCATTTGTAACGCGCTCGACTCTTGCAGGTTTCGCAATAGCCAGTGTCTTGTACGCATCCATAATCCTTGCATCTTCCCACTTTCTGTCCAAATCAAAGTCCGGCTGCTCAAATCCTTTGGGCGGCAGGGACCTCAGACACTTCCAGGATGCGTCCGTCTTGATTCGGTGTATCTTTTCGGGGGGAGTGCCAGCTTTGAATGCAATAGCATCCATGATGAAGCCGGCGGTATTTCGACTTGCAGAGGTATAGACCGCAATAACTAGGGTGCTAACAGGCTTGAAGGTGATGCTCCAGCGTTTGGCGGCACTGTACCCATCAACACTGTACCCTACGCTGAAGCCGTTCACGTAAAGAGACTGGACGCCGTCGCAAGCGATATCGATAATAAGCGAGTCAACATCGCCCTCCTTGATTGAGATGGTTGTGCGGAACCCCCGCGCGCCAACTGGGATAGAAGCCTCTTTGGTCCAAATCCATTGACTGGAAGAAATATCGGGCATTATATCGACCGGTTGTGTGCTATTGGAAGCTGAGATAGGCGTAACGGGGAACGTATTGGAACTCTTCCGGACGGAAGAATCTGGGAGACTCGCTTTGGGCGCTGCAGGGCTGACCCCATTGTTATGGCCTGCCTCTCCAAGCGAGATGTTCCCGTCTTTCAGAATTTGATAATCCGTGGAGGGAGTCGCCTTGGCCCAAATATGAAGGTCTCTGAAAATATCATTCATGTTGTCCATGATCTGCTTATCCACCGCCTGGGTCGCCTCCTTGACCGCTTGAATTAGCGTTTGTCGGAATTTCGCGGTGAGGTCCTCGATGAGCGTGTCAGTGATGTTTTTGACAGTCGTCTCAGCGACCCTTGAGACGACCCCGCGGATCGCAGGGTCCTTCGCGAGCAACTCCACGTTCGCTCTGGCTGTGACATTAAACTCAATCCAGGGCACATGGGTCAACGCATATGCTAGTTCCCTACGAGTCACGGTCGTCAAAACTATAATGGATGTATGCAAGTGAGATGTGATCATTACCCCTGCTCCGTCTTATGATCAAGGGAGAGTGTAGTCTTGTTTCCTGCGTTTCCTGACGCCATATATCTGATAAAGTAGATGGTTTACAAGTGTGATGAGGGGAATGAAATCGTGGTTGCTCAGCTCCGCCTTTGACTGGGAACTTTTTATACAAATTAGAAAGTTGGACTTTTCCCTATTTACGAATGTCTCTCACGAATGTTTTTCACAGCTACTAATCATGTCACTCTAATAGTAGAAACATATTAGGTTCAAGATAGCGACCTTTCCACTCCTGGCTGCATCAGCATCATAAGAACGGGGTTTTGAGTATGGGCGGCCACCGATCGGTGTCTGACGCTGCGACATTGAAATGATATTGTGAAGATACCGTTAATAATTTGAAACGAAACTTACATATAAAATACCAGAATAAAAATTTAAGATAGTGTACAGCATCTGGCCTTCTGAGAACTCATTAAAAAATTAAGGTAAAATATCTTTCATACATCCCGTTATCAATTGAATGAATCGAAATGCGAATATCATATGATCATATCCTATTCAACATACTTTCACATTCGATAATCATCTCAAACCAATCAGTCTGTCATGAAGGGTTTGCTCCACATCCTATTCGATGCGTATCGGTATGATTGGGCGCCTAAATACTTCGACTTAAAAATAGCTTTCAGTTACTAATAATAGTAAAATACTCAAGTCTGAATGCTAACGAACGAAAGCATTATCAACTTGAACTTGCCGTAGGAAGTGCTATATAGACAAAGAACTCTATTTCAGTAACGAAGAGAAAGATACTCAGACAAGCACTCATTGCATGCGCGGTCCCAGGACTTGTGGATAAGGTTTTCAGCGTCTAATCTGACATCGGAGGGTACAGGAGCACATACCACCGAGTGTATCATATGGAAAAAGAGATGGTGTTCACAGGATTCAGTATAGAAGATTTCCGGCTCCTTCAAAGGCTACATACTCTGACATCCTTACAAGAAATATAGCTTGAGTTTGAATTTGAATATGGGCATGACTGTAAATCAAGGTCAGTTCCGCGCCTAACACATCATGATTCAGTATGTAATAGGTTATAATTGTAGTGACTCTCCTCGCCTCGCTCCAACGTGCGCTCAAAGGCGAGTCGAGTCGACGGGTGATGGCCTAGCCATTAGACGGCAAGTCAAGGTGTATGAAGAGCCCGGTGGTAAGCTCAAGCTGTTTAATAACTTGGCTAAGTCATTGTCAGAGCTCGTCTGAGGCCGGCAAACACTATTGAGCGCTTAAATTGATCTAAATTTAGACAATGTCGAACGTTAGCCTATTACTCCTGCGCTGTCTTAGAAAAGTGTATTCAATTCACATTCCAAAAAAACGCGTACTCGTACATTTACAAAATTTTGTTTCAGACTGTCAACACTATAACATGGATCAGCTTCACGGCATGTTACAAAACGCAAGGCACTATGTACATATCAACTTAGAATCATAGATTGTTTACCTTTCCCCTTCCGTATTGGTTCTGGTAGCCAACTGTTCGGCTGTAGGTTCAACCGGCAAGATACTTTGGACGCTCAAGTCCATACACTCGGTGGGCCTTGGAACAGGCTGCTTGTCTATGACCCTCACAGGTCTCCACATTTCGTCTGCCACAGCGAAAATGTCAGACACTAAGGATTCTGGCTGTTGGTACAGCCACTCCCAGTCTATCGCATTCGACTTGGCGCTGTATGCCCTTTTGTCAGTGCTTTGTGAGTTCCGTGCTGTAGCGGCAACGATTAGGCCGAAGACGCTCTGGTCAGTGGCAACGCCAGGATTGGTCGATACTCCGACGGCGATGACAAGATTACTGGTGGGATCGACTGGAACGACAAGGCGGATGGCAGAGTTCCAGACACGCTTGGGCAGTTGTATGCGATTTCTGTTTACGAACAGTGTCAACGAATTGCAGTTGAAACAGGCAACGTCTATGACAAGTGAATTGACCGTTCTGCGCTCTGGGATGGGTAGGGTTGTGCGGAAGTAATAGCGGCGGGGCTCAATAGATTGAGAATCTTCATCCATCCAAATACAATCGCTGGAGCAAATGTCGGGATCGGTCTGTGGGTCTGCCGGCGGGGTCTCGTCGGATGTCGGACATGCACCACCTACTTTAGAGGTCGCACTTAAAAAACGACGGGACTTGAATATGTTGTCCACACAGTCAGTTATCTTTATCGTCAGGGTTTCGCTCTGATTCGACTGCTCAACCAATTGAAAGAGTCTTTCCTTGAAGTTCACGGTAACTTGTTCCATTTCTTCCTGGAAGTTCATGGTAGCTTCCTCCACTTTTCCCTGTAAGTTCGCAATAGCTTCTTCGACGAGTGTGTGTGTAGACACAGAGGTAGCGAGGCTCCTGACAGTCGTTTCAACTTCTCTAGAAACGACCTCACGGACTACTGAGTTCATCAAGAAGAACTGAGGGTTCGCGATAGTGGTGATCCAGACATCGGTCTGCGCACGTACACTATGAATTGGAGTAGTGGTTGTCAAGATTGTTTTAAATGCAAATGGAGAGCAAATTGCTTACTTCTGGTCGCGAACAGGTTCAGTTCCTTGAGACATTCGTCTGAAGTGTTGTAGAAGTACGATGAAGAGATAGAGGTCTCTTATAGACAAGAGAACCAAAAAAAATTGGAAATTTCTGCACGAAGGTTTTTGGATGTGACATCGTTTGGGTCATTCTAAATGTGGAAACATTTTAGGTTCAGTCTATCAAGATTCTAGCATCGGAGGACAATTTTTCATTATGTCTAGTTGTCGAATCCTCACTCCAGCACAGAAGAAATTTCTTTCGGAGTCCGATGCTTTGAGTTATATTCCATGAACATGAGGCCTGATTATCTTTCAATCCTATTCATTACCACATAAAACGTTTGCTCCAGATCAGTACCAAATACGTATCATTCTGACTTTAAGCGCCTAGATTACGCTGACTTGTTGATTACAAATGCAATATTACTAAAAATAGGAATAAACAATGACAGCAACCGTTGTCGAACTTGTGCATGCTGTACTGAGGACAGCAATTCCTGAGATAGAACTTTGATGAAGATAAGAAGAAGAAATATACGGCAATAACTTCCCAGAATTTTGGTTAATTACCGGCCAGGCTCTTCTCCAGCGTCTAACCTGGCATCGAAACTGTACATCGGGTGCACATGTTACACCATGTTACGGTCTCTGCGTTGTTCTTGCAGAACTTAAAATAGAAAAGTAATGGCTGCCAAATACACCACTTGTATGCCATAAGAATTCCGCATTATCTACATGATCGATTCATTTGTCTATTACATACGTGACACAATCCCATGGAGCCTGAGTAACCACCGGATAGCGAGATAGAGAAAGCTGAAGTAGCCTAGACCTCAATCTCGTAGTATACGTCAAAAATCAACACCGAGTTTGCAATCCCAAATTCCATGGTTTGTCCCAAATTTGTCCTCAATTTACAAAGCAAGGGAAAACGTAGAAGAGAAAGGAAATGTATCATACACCTTGGCGTGCTCACTCCGTCTTATTCGACGATGCATTATCAACATCAAAGTTGCGTCGAAGTTTGGTCTAACTTGAAGGAGCCAAAATTCCCAAAAACAAAACAAAAAACTCCCAAGAAAACTCCAATAAAATTCACACGTGACATAAAGCTATGTAACAGACGCGTGACACGACGCGTTTTGACGGACCTGCTGTTATTGACATTGAGCAATGAGCAACCACTATGTCACCAGCGAAACTCACCATCTCTCTCCCATCCCACGAACTTTCCTTATGCTCCCCAAATCTAATGCCTTTTCACATCAACTACACTGGTCCTGCACACGTGTCGTCGTTCTTACGCGTAAAGAAGTACGAGGCGTCGGAGGAAGGCAAAAAAGAAGGCGATGGAGCAGGACAAGCGTCTACTGTCGTATCAGAAACAAATCCTGGTATGGAATGCAAAGATGCTGGTGTGCAACCGAACCTAGCCACAGATGCAAATACACATAAGGATTCCGGAACGGAATTGACGCCCAGAGCGCTGTCTAGAAACGAGACGCAGAGTACAATCGCTGTCTTCGATTCTCAAGCACCCTCCGTTCTATCTGCATCTTCTTCCTCAACGACAATATTGCCGGAAACACCGCACCCTGCGCCACCATCTCTCGAAGATGCCGACAAGCGTTTCTTGTCAACCTTCCGTGGACGCACCATACATGGCTTGACCATCGATCTCCCAGACGGATATGGGGGGCTTGTCCTAAAAACAGAAGACCTGAGCCGAAATAATAGCAACAGTTTGAGCACAAATGAACCCTCAAACAGCAAAAATGGAGTCAGCAGTAAACGTGGGGGGAAGGAACAGAAGGAAGAGCAAGAGAAGGAAGTTCCAAACACAAGACGGCGAGGACGGCTCACACGAAGTACTCTCACGGCGTCTAGACCATCAAAGCCCATTGAAATCCTAGATGATGGCCAGGACAAGGTGATGGTCGACGGGACAAGAACGGGCGACCCTGAGGAAGACATCACGCCCGTGGCTACAGCGGATGCAGACGAGGCAGCTGGGGTCCGTCAGCTTATCCCTGTAGCACAATTCTCCACCTTCACTCTATGGCAGGCAGACCGTATGGTGGATAAGGAGCGTGATGAATACTACCGCTCACTTACCGAGTGGATTTCTCTTGCGAATGAGGTATGTGGCGCCTTTCCCCGTATAATTTCCGAGCTGACCATGTTCTCCAGATTCACTGCAGTGATTGATTGTACTTCAAATTCATGAATGCTTGTATGGTTTTACATACATCTGTGCACTTGCAGACTATATTGACTCTAATTTCTTGTGTAGTCCTGTTGTACTAGCTATCATTTCATTCTATTAACAATTCCAACAGCAATGAGTAGAGGGGAGTCCGTGGACACAAGTATCATTTAGATGATGGTATAAGTGTATTTAAATATTTGTTCGAATGAATTGTCCCGGAGACTCTGGCAAGCCCTGATACCAAGTTGCATTTGGTCTAGTTCAGAACGTTTGCGCAGGCAGAGCGTCGTAGGTAGGGCAAAGGTCATCCCAAGCGGCTAGGGTTTGTGTTAGTGTCATTGAAAATAAGCAATGGGTGAATGTATTTACTTGAGGGGCTGGAAGTGGCAATAGTAGCCACATCCTCAGCCATGACGACGGCAAGACCACTGTAGATGACAAAAGCGTCAGCGTGCAAAGCATAGAGTTTTACCAGACAAGCTTACACATCGAGATGCCAATCGATGTGGCTACATAGATAATTAGTATAGGGCGACTATCAATGATAAGTGGATCACAAACCAATGGAGAATCCATGGGCCAGAGTTATCTGTTTGGAATCGGATGGTAGTGTTGTCGCCAGCGACACCGATGTTGACGACATCGCGCTGAACGGGATCTACGTAGTTATAGACCGAGCTTCCCGCACTTCGGACAACAGAGAATGTGTGCTAGAAAATGTCAATAACGTCCAGGACACAAGGTAGAGTTCAAGCTCACGCCGTGCAAGTGTATAGGATGCTGAATGTTACCGGTCAGCGTCGCACTTGAGAATGAAGAAAACGTGGTGCTTACGGGGCTTCCAACCGATCCTCCTGGAAGAGAGATCTCAATAACTTTATTGGGAGGCAAAACATAGACAGATCCAGCGGGAAGTAGGTCGGCTGCGGTCATTGCACCGCTCATAATCTGAAGGAGGACCGGGACAGAAGGAGGAATGAATGTATCACCGTTGACCGTGAAGTCCAGGTTAGTGAAGTCGAATTGGATGTCCAAATTCAGGTTGACGTCGGCGGCCCCGGGAGTGGCCACACCAGGAGCCGCAGCGTTAGTCAAGGGGTGGAGGTCCGTTTCGACCAAAAGGTTGGAAGCCGTGGAAGTGGTAACAGGGTCTTCGATAGTTGCATTCCAGTAGCGGAGAATGGCAGAGTTGACACCTCCATCGAATCCTTGTGTACCAACATTGGGCAATGCGCGAATCCAGTAGTTGTCGACAGCCTGATCAGTGCTCAATACAAAAGAGTAACGTTGGCCCGCGAAAATCTGGATAGAGTCGACGACGAGAGGTTGCGTGTTAACACCGTCAACTTCAATGATGGTCTACAATATACTTCTGTCAGACAGCAATTTTGAAAATAAGACATCACCCACAAATGAGTGACCATCGATGGAGAAGGTGAAGTTGGGATCACAAGAGATGGACACCAAACGGAAACGGTAGCGTTTGTTGGGGAGGACAGTGATCACGGCAAGAGCCACTGTCGGTCCTCCGGCATATCGGCCAATGCCGTTGATTAGAGTTGAATCTGCCGTCGGTACAAGTCCTGCAGAGGGAGCAACGGTATGGTACCTAGGGTCATAAAAGTAAGGTACAAGTACAATGAATAACAAGAGATATATCTCACCAATCAGCCAACGTAATAATTGTGGTTTCTGTGAAGTAGGAAGTAAAGAAAAACATTAGCGCTCGTATCAAAAATAAGCGCCGAAGCATTACCATCATCGAAATCATATCTAAAAGAAGAAATTGATTAACAAAAATTCAACAAAAAAAAAAGGTTTCTGAAGTACTTACAGGTCTCGGTGAGGATCGTTACTGTCATAGATGACTAGAGGGCCTCTGAGACCGTCGCAATACTGCGTAGCTAAGTCTGATGTTAGTTCACGAGCTATGGCTAGTTAAAACCAACAACTCACAATGATGAGAGTGGTACCAAAACGTTCCAGCCTGATCAGGGACACCGAACTGGTACAAGAACGAGTGACCAGTGGAGATGGGGCACTGATTAACGCCCACAGGACCATCTGCCCAGCTGCTACCTTCTTGGAACAGGCCATGCCAGTGCTATGTTTAGTAAGTAAGGTCAGTAATAGTATTCGTCGAAGAAACATCTAGAGATCAATACGCACAAGACTAGTGCTCGTCAACATTGTAGTATCAGTGAGTTGATCGATGACATTAATGCTAAATGTATCTCCCTAGAATCACAGTGAAGCAGCAGATTATACAAAAAATTAAAGGAATAAAATACCTGGAAGCCAGTGATAACAGGACCAGGGAATGATACATTTGCTGCAGTGGGACCTGCCAAAACAGTACTAGAGCCAAGTCGGATGGAGCATCAGAAGATGTAGCGTGGACGCTGAAATAAGAACATACGAGCGGTTGAATCCATCGGGGAGGATGTACTTGTTTGCGATGTAAAGACTGGTGCTTGGACCTATTGCGCCATATGTGCCGACGATGACCGAGAGGAAGACGAATGCTGAAAGAGAGCGCATGATTTATCTAGGAAACCGAGTGCCAGAATTTGAGTGAAGAGACGGTGTTTCTTCTGCGCTCACTTTATATTTTTCCACCGCAGGGGTGATTGGTGCTTACGATACTGGAAGATGTCCTCCTCTGTGCGGGCCATTTGATTCAATGATTGTTGGAAACGATTCTGGCCGACTTGTGAGAACAGGGATATGCCTCAGAGTTTCGTAGATCCCTTCTGCCGATTACATCTCATATGCGATGGCAAGGTCATTACTTCTTTCCATCTTGACAACCTTGGCAGATCTCGTAGACAGATCCTGCTGCGCACCAGTTGTGGACATTTGAGTGGGTGCCCGTCATTGGTCCGCTGTCCAATCATGCGCCCGAACTCTCGCACATATACCTCTGAATTTGTTTTGTCCTACGGGATAGACTTGCGGCACATGTTCCACTGGTCACCGATTCGGGATAGAAGGTATAAGTTATAAACGACGGTGAATTCCCATGTCGACTAAATTCCCCTTCTCTTGAATTCTCACTATGCAGTTGAAGACCATCGTGTTTGCAGCCATCCAAGTTGTCGCTGTCCTGGCGGTCAGTCTCTCATCTGGAAACCCTACCTGTTTCGTCGTCGCTAACTTGATTCCAGGCAGAAAGCGATGGCCCCCAAGTTCATACCGCACTGAAAGTGTACCACACCATCATCAACAAGTCACCATTCCTCGTTGATAGAACCTCCACCGTTGTTTGGACGTGAGTAGCTCAACCACATATCTTGGCTTTGCTGATGCAGCGGACTTCAGCGAGAGTGCGAGTATTTCCGACACGACTTTACCCACTGTTGCTCCTAGCCCAACAATCGGCTATTGATGAGATGATATATCAGATAACCTGGTGAGCACTGCTTAGATCCAATGGAAGACCGGAACCAGCTTAACTCACAGTACGCTTCCAGCCTTCGTCAATCTCATTGAGCGCGGTAGTCTATATATAGTATACTTCCGGCTTCAAATATGTACATAGCTCCCCAATCTGTTTTTTGAATGAACTTTAACACCTTAAATTTCAACAACTTAAGTTATAACATATCTTTGAGAGACAACAAAGAGATATCCATATCTGCCATTGACTTCCGATAAAAACAATTGATGAACTTTGGAGAGCGTACGTACTCTAAATATTAAATCACGTCTCTTCGACAACATCGCATCGGAATGAACTTCGCGTTTGCATGCGAGCAGCACTTAAAGAAGCATGCTATGCGCTGTCTCGCGTCAGCTGCGTATTAGGGTAGATGAGAGTACATAGAAATCATCTAGCGAAATAAACGAGACGCTCCAAGTTACGCAGGAAGAATATACTTACTACCTTACAATGTTACCTCCGCAGTCCGTCGAAGTCAAGAAAGATGTCAAGAGGCCTTCGGAACCGACTACCATCGACCGGGTAGGATTGACAGAATCATGGGTATATTTTTGACAATGGCTAACTTGAATATTCAACTCTAAATTCTTGGCAATAAGGTCCTTGGCCGACTTGCCGTGTACGTATGTGGATGATAATCATCACCGTGATGGATTCAAGTGGTTTCTAAACCTTGAATCTAGAGAGAGGGTCCGAACCCCCTCTCCAGATTTTGCAACGCCTCTTGATTCTAAGATAGGAAATAAATCACACCAAGACTACCGTTTCCGTCCTTCGGTATCAATTACGCTATGTGCACCTTCCTCAATTGGTTTGTTCATACATATTCAAGTCGCAAAACGCAACATCGTTACGGTCTAGAAGGGCGAATATAATCTTCGTTGATTCAAACTCCGAAAAAGGAGTTTAGAATTAGATATTCAAGTTAGCGCTATGGGAAGTCACCCAATCAAAAAGTCTAAAATAACATCGTTCAGTCCTTCGAGCTTCGGTAAATCCCATATTGGGCAACTGCGTACATACGCCGATGGAAACACTGGCGATGAACGCATGCGCAGTTAAACCATAGAACAATGATGGTCAAAGCGCTTTCGCAAGGCCGCCGTCGTTGCAGACTTTGAAGTGCGCCATATCGCTGATTGATTGTTGTCCGAATGCGCGTCTGCGGCATTTACTTACGCCCACGCTAGGGGGCGGCCGATTAGATAAATTACTCACGGACATCGATCCTGTGAACGAGAGGCCTTTCCTTGTACAAGAGCGCTTTTCGCGACAAATCTTTGGAATTCCTAGGCGACGTTCGCGTTATGAAGTTCCTGATCCATATGAATGACGCGGGTGCCGAATTTCTCTATGTACTCCATGCGCCTTTAGGTAAATCAGTATGATCCTCGGGAAAGGAGTTTTGATTGAAAAGCTCTGACTTTCAAAATCCCGAGCGTCGGTGGCTGCGGAATTTGGATCGTATCTAGCTATGGGCGTTTATTTCATTTTCACACGAAGAAGTCCAAGCTTACTTTGAGGATCATTGACACAGATTGACTCTGAATTTTCAGCTGATCTTTGGCTGATGTTAACGTCCAGAAGGGTTTTTCACTGCCGCTTGAAACTAAAGATCACATGCAGGTGATCATTGAAATGGTCCCAAACGGTAACAGCTATGATTATACCATTTATCCTAGAGTTGGCATATTGGGATTGGGTGCATAGCAGTTCGAAGTTAGACCGACTTACTGACTGTAGCGACGCGATAGGACGCGATATCTCCTGCGCAGCATAAACAGGATTTAGGACCGCACATGCGTAATTAGTTGTAATCTATGATTTGGGTACTTTCAAGGATTGTCAAACCGATATCTCAGAACGATTGAACTGATTATCTAAAGCTCTACATTCATATGCTTTAACTCCCCCTGGATCGGAAAGTAGATACCTCGCATCTGTTTTACTAGTCACACATATATGAACAAGGTACGCTGTGGAGCTTCAAGTTCATTGTCTTGAGGAATATGCAATACCGGATCTAATGTGCCTCTGGACTCTTGATCCTACGCATGGCAACTTGAGTGTACCTCGACCTCAAGCCCACTCAAGCCTTTTCTTCGATAGGTTGATAACATGTACCGTTCAATAGAGCAGATGTTTATTAACAGGCTGCGATGATCAGCTAGCTCAAGGAACGAGAAGCTACGAGCATATGATTAAACGCTGGTTAAAGCTCTGAAGCTTGAAGTCAAGTTGAAATTCTCTTCCAGTGCGTCTGAGTTGTGCCGTAGGTACCACGCAAATACTATTCCGAAGCAAGTCTTGCGTTTACCGTATAACCGAGTCAATCGTTGAGCCCTACGCTCGAATTTTCATGAGGTGAGGCCTACAGGGCAGGGTTTGAATGTAGCGTTTACCAAGATATTTCTATGCCGAGTTGGAAGACGTTGGGATCAAACTAATGACTGACCGCGACTGGTGAACCATATTTAGATCTGATCTTGATGAAGTAAAAAGCAATTACCGTGAAGCCGATTTTTGGTGACAGGCAACTTGGAAGTCGGAACGGGGATGTAGGTACTTACTAACATTTATTCTCAAGGTTTAGCGCCTATCATTCTCCTCCAGACTTACGTCTTTAAATGGCTAACAGTGCCAAATACGGTGGCATTCTTCAGCAAAAAGTGGAGTCTCCGAAGATCGCCCAAGCCGTGAAACGAGGCGAACAAGAATGTCTCCTCGATGATGATGGATCGAAAGCTGATGTTCCTGCAGACCGACTTTACGCAAAGGTATGGAAGTGTGCGAGAACCTACAGTACGCAGAATCACTAAGAACCACTTCGTTGGCTAGTGCTGTCAGAACCGGCGGCAGCAATAGAAGCGGTTCATAATTCTTGACAAGAGTATGGAAAGACTAGACCTGGTTCTAGGACCAGTAGTGACTCGTGATAGGATGTTTGCAGCAAGGCAACACCGACTAGTGCCTGTCGGATCGATGACAGTCGCCGTATGACATGTACTGAGCATTTCAGGAGCGGGGCAGCGTCCGAGCGGCTCTTCTACTGATTAAACCCCTGTGTGAGCATCTGAGCCTGAGCCGCGAATGGTAGCCTCTGCAGCAGCATCAAATTGCTCCGAACTACGCACCTCCCTGGCAACTTATTTACAATTGCTTTCTTAATCTCCCCCGGCAAGTGTTGATAACTTCTCGGCGCCAGAGAGGCCCTGCACACCATCGCGTTCTGTTTCTTCGTTGGAAAATACAACATCTTGTCATCGCCGTCAACGTCGACGGCCCCATACCCAGAGAAGCATATTCAATATCCGTCCCGAGATATAGATCGACCAGTAGCGAGACGACATCGTCCAGTAAAACTATGATACTCAACGAGATGTTTCGGAATCGAGATGAGAGACAGAGAAGGTGCAAAGAGTTTCTTCTCGTACAAGCAGGGTTAACGGGCTGAAAATACAGGGAGTTTGCTGAGCGAGTTGCGTGAAAGGTTAATCAGAACTCGAAGAAGGAATTGTGAAGGTAGAGAAGGGAAGTCTAAGTTTGGTCTGAGTAGAAAATTTTTTGGTTGAATACATCATCAATAACACGAGCAAACAAATACCGTTGCATCCTCCACGCTCAAACTTATCTCCAGTACGGCTTTGTCTTCGACTCTGTAATTTCTCTTGGATCTCGATACTCGAACACGCTCGACTAACATACACGCCATGAAAATAGAGGCGGATTCTGAAACGGATTCTAAGAAGTTTATTATCAAGTCTGAAGACAATGACGAGAATAAAGTACACAGCCTTGATAGTGACTGCGAAATAGAGGATGTCCTCGCCGCGAAACGAGGTCGTTTCCCCGGGGTATGTAATATCTGTCTCGAGTCAACTGTATACATGGCGTTGGATATGCATTCCGCATTCTGACAGTGAGCATGTGTAGAAACGTATGGGATACCTCGTCAAATGGAAGGGCTGCGACGAACCGGAAAACACCTGGGTAGACGAGCTACACGCAGGGTGAGCTGTCGTGCCCGAACTTTAAGCTTGAAAGGTTATGAATACTTTTTCCTGAATCAATCGAAATTTATATATAGCGATGCCACCGATTTCATAATGCAGTACTGGAAGAGGCTACCCGCCCACAAACAATGCTCAGTAAAACCAGATGGACTGACGGATATCAACGAGGGATCCAGCTCTAGTACCTCGCCCGAGGCCCTTACTAGCACACGAAAGCGTCGAAGGCAACACCGAAGTCGATACCAGCGAGGTTGAAGTTCGTCCGCAACTCAGGAAATTGAGGCCACGTTTTCCAACCTTGACTCCACAGCGGAAGGTAAGGGGTTCGGCGAGAAAAATTCTTCCAGTGCATGCAGAGCCTCGAACAGCAGCAACACAACTTACAAAAATGTCTGTCCCGAAACAGAACGGGGAATTAATTGACGGCAAAATCGGCGATGTAGGCATAGCTATGCGGTTATCTACGCAGCCACGAAAGAGTCTCCCAAAGACGTACAAGGATTATAGCATGAACAGTCGGGAAGAACTTGTTCAGAGCATCGATAGTATTGAACAGTTGCCAGATAAAAAATTGCGATTGAATTTTACACTGTGCGTACTAGATTGTAGTAGAACTCTAGTGATGTCCGAGCTAACCCTGCCTTTCTATTTCTCTCTTGCATTCAGGTTTGATGAGACGAAATACAGCGAGAGTGTAGACGTTTGCAGGGAATTATTTCCTCCTCAAACAGTGAGTGGGTTGAACGTTACATGCTAGTATAATTCTATCTGTATCCTCACGTAAAATTGGTTCTATAGCTGCTCAATTTTTACGAAGGCATTATACGATGGATATAAAGCTAAGAAGACTGACGTAGTTCTACGGGATAAGTTTGAGATGAGTATACGCATCACACGGATGGTTCGAGATTGGGGTTTAATCTACTGTAATTTTTTTAGTTAAGTATTCTACGCATGTAAATATGTACCATTAGCAATCTTTATGAAACGGCATACTCCAGCCACAGCGGTCATTATTCCACTGATGTTGCGGTGCATTCACGCATTATCAAACAAGCGTAGACTCGAACGAAAATGTGATTATTTTACCGTGAAACGACCACAGTAGGAGCCGCTCGGGGGAAAATGTTCGTGTAGAGTGAGCAGTGCTAGAGTTCTAGCCAGAGACGATTGTGGGTATGCATCGGTTCACGAATAACGGTTGTCAACAGCCTGCGCTTGCTAACAGTGACTGCAGAGCATGCGCTGAATACTACAAAGCACCGTACTATAGGCATGATTCCATACTATACGCAAACCTTCCTTCGCGTGTAGGCCACCGGCGCCTAACCGATCCTTCTATTCGATCTTTGTCAGAGCGTCCCTGCGTAATCGTTCGTACCAACATCTTGAAAGTCTCCTCGTCTATCTTGGCAGCAGCTTCGAGTTTGTCTAGGTCAACTGCTCCATCTGGCCTCATTGTTATACCCGCTTTCTTCATCTCCCGCTGAAGAAGATCCTCTAATTGACCTTCCTTGGCGGTGAGGTCTCCCCACTCCAAGTCATTGAGCGCTACGTCTTCTTTGGAGAACACAACAGGGCACACGGGGTAGTCGCTATGAGCTTCGATGTAGTCCCCATATCCTTCGCTAAGTGCCATCAATGTGCGTTCGAAGACAGGCAAGCCGTCAGACCATGCATGAGATGAACAGTAGACAGCGTATCTCATGAGATCCAGATATCTCGAGCGCAGTACCTCCAAAAGAGAGGGTTTCAGTTCGGAGATGGTTTTGTAAACAGTGTGCCGGTGCCACTCCATGTGGACTTCTCTGAGAGCTTCCTCTTTCTCCTCCTCTGTCAGTTGTTCGTAATTAAAAGGCAGGACGGGGTTCCAAAGTTTATCCTCATCTTCAATTACGACGAACTTGTGTTCTACGTCGTCTGCGGGGAAAATATTGGGTTCCGGAGTCTCAAATAAGGGGCGGACGGATGCGCCTTGCCAGTCGATGAATCCAGATACCAGGAGGGGGTCAGAGCCGGTGACGAATATATTCCCCGTGTGTATGTCAGGATGTGACAATGTGGGCGCACGGTATTCCGGAGGAGGGAGAACTGCTGGAGCGAGGGTAAGCCACTTCTGCTGCGTTGCTGCATGTTTATCTAGACTGTGGTGCCGTCCAAACTGCGTTTGGGCGTGCGGAGAGGCTGAATGTAACCTCATCCACTCGAGCTCGCAGTCGACGCCAGCTTTCAAATACGAGTTGATATCTTTCCCTGAAGAGCTATCAGTAAATGAGACAAGATGAAAAGGTAATAGCCTACATGGACCACGATCGATCGCCATATGAGCCCGCCCGTCGCGATAAAACCGGCGCTCTACGGTGGGACCAATCCTAAATCGCTCGGAAGACTCGTCTTCAGGTACACCTTCAGCATAAAGTGGCCTCTCCTGAAGATGGGGATCAACATCCTCTTTGTAATAGATGCTACCGTATTGCGAAAATCGAATGCTGGCCAGGGCCGCCATAAGCCTTCCAATATTCGCACTATGGGTGTAGGTCATTGTCAAGTTTTCCAATCGGTCCTGAAGCATGTCCCCGTCGCATTTCTCCATGATGATATATTCACATCCGACGCTGTTCTGTGTGGTCGCATCCCAGGCCAGAACTTTCGGAACGGGGGCACCGAAACGGGATCGGACAAAGTCCATAGTTGCCACCTCACTCTGGGTAAGCAGAGTTCGTGGGCCAGCGTTAGGAAAACGAATGCGGGCAATGACATCTTTGCCGTTTGAGAAAACATAGCGGAAGACGCGATTATAACCACCTGCAAAGGTATGGAATCAGGGTGACTGTATGGCAGTGAATTGACCACCAAGCATTACCTTCGGCTACGAATTCGACCTCGGTACATTTCGTAGCCCCGATGGCTTTCGCTGCAACATCTGCGAGGGCTTCTGGATCAAAATCGAGGCGTCTCAGAGCCATTTCTATAGCATCGTCAACATCGCTGGAAGACTATGGAAGGGCAAGTGTCTTACGAACTTCGTTGTTGTATAGCCAACGCAGTCGTGTTTCCTTCATCGCTTTGTAAGGGTCGTTACTCGTATTCGACATGTCTCGAATTTGGCTAGTGTTTCGCCGAGGTGGCAATGAACGAAGTATAGCTCTCATAGTGGTAAGGCGCAAGGGTCACTCATGTCAAATTTGGCTCAACAACTTCAACATCACGTGGACCCTGTCAGCAGTGCGGTTATTTTTAGTAAAACTATTAATAGCGCCGTTGATAAGCAGTTGTGGGCGCTTAAGTTAAAGGTGTGGGTATTTTTATGGCATATAAGTGTCTTACTATGCATGATCTATCTATATCATCTTCTCTTGTCACTGCGTCTGGTGCAGAGACGCCCATATACGTTGGAATGCTTTTATTTTCACGGACAACTCTCCGGAAAATGATCGTCACAAGTTCTAGTGGCTCAATCATCACTTCTTCTCGCGACACATTCACTTCGGAGGTCAAACTCTACACATTTTGAGCCAGGGATTCCCTAATGAGCTTATGAATTCCGATGCTGTACATTTCAACATCCAGACGAACTCCCCGGTTTGAAAGCAATCTCCACCGTGACCCACGACATGTTAGTGTCGTTGACTATCGCTGTGGGGGCAGAGGTAACGAAGGACACGTTCGAGGAGTCCTGTGCTTACTCTGAAGCCAGCTGTTATGCAATCTTGCAACAGTCGTGAGTAGGTGCCAAATGATCCTATTTTGTTCCAAATTCCGGATATCACTCACTTTACCTGTGTAAGTGGCTCAGAGACGATACTCAGCTGAACTTGATGTATAGACTCGATCATAGACATACTTCACCTGGAAGCTCTGAAAGATTGCCTTGATGGCTAGGCTGCTTTACAAAGCCGTGACTTTGTGTATGTACTACGTGTACACCCATGTGGTGCCCATACATTCTCAATGATCTCGGGCAGTGGATGGCGCAATGGCTTCAACAGGGCAGGCTTGGGATGGAACATTTTTCGAGGGTCGGCTTTTTGGAGTGAACACGAAAATGAAGCATGCGTGTGGGTGATCCCAAGGTGGTTTCGAGTTGCACAAGAGTACCTGGATGCTAGCAGGAGAGCGGCGCGGCCTAATCCCTAGCTTGATAGATAGAGCATAAGTCACAGCATACAGGATGGAAGCTGAATATAGACAGTATAACTTCCAGCGGTATCACCTTGACGTATGGAGGATCCCTAAAGCCGTCGAGCTATTCCTCTAGACCAATCTGAATGGTTGCGATGGCCCACGTAGGCTCTGATACCACAACCGGGCGCAGATATCACACATGCGTGCTGAAGAAGAGATGACCGACGGGTAGATCCTATGCAAAGGATACCTGATGCAGTTCAGCATAGACAAAAGAGTCAGAATCATCCGACGCATGTAGATATGCCAGAGTCAAAATCAAGGTCAGACTAGGCATAGAGGCGCAGAAGGATCAGATACAGAGATAGAGCCTCGTCGTGTCAGCATTAGCAAGCACAACGCCCCCCAGCATAGCCTAGCGCACGCTATCGAGAGGACAGTGAGAGTTCGTGGACACTTAGAGCCAAGCTTGAGAGCAGGGGCTCTGGGGATTAGAAGAGCTTGGAGATTTGAAAGGAGCGTCATGGTCATGGCCTGCGTATGTTGCGTTTGTGCTTGTGGATCTGTACTGGTGCTGAGGGCTATACTTGTACTGAGGGCTATACTTGTGCGGAGGGCTAAAAGTACTTGTGTGAGGAGCTATATCTGTGTAAGAAAAGGCCGGTGTACTTGGAGCTCGTGGGACGGTACGGTGTAGAACGGTATGCGATGAAGTGAGGACGTGGAGGAGCCGGATTGGCTGCCATGCATTCAGCTCTCCTCTCCCGGATTCTCGGATTATCTACGCCTGCCCGGTTCTAAATCCTCACTTGCAGTGACGCACACGGCTTCCTCCCCCCGAACTCGAAGCCGGTTTTGCTTCTACGCCCACGCGTACAGGCGAGTCGTATCCCGAATCCCAAGACGCTACTGGTTAGGTAAGGGTAACAAGTCGGGGTGTGCTCGGGGGTAGGCAGACCGAGGTTTTGGAGATGGTGGCTTAGC